>CM070502.1:24874113-25025742 GCA_036346375.1 Guadua angustifolia
AACAAATCCGGTTTACAATTCACGGGTTTGCAACGAAACTGGTAACTATGCTTTGAACCGTTGAACGACATGAGTTTTTGCCCTTTCCTTTTGAATTATACCAAGCGAAGATCAAGTTTGGTTCTTTTGCTATGCCTGAAGCTAGGACCATCTCTGTTGCCATGCGTCTAGCATGATCAAGTTAACTCATCAGAACTTCTGCCCTACAGAGCATTGAGCGCATTGCGTTGTCACCATCCTGGTTCTGTATTTTTGGCCATGACTTCATCTATGACCCGTATTACTTCCAAGAGCATGCCTTAACCGTTTCTAGTTACTTCCTATTTGATCGCATAGCATGTCAAGGTAGCATATCGGCAAAATTTATTCCAGTTTTTCATGCTAAAACAGCAGCATTTGCATGAATGCTTAATGCTTTAGCAAATCCATTGTTTCTATATAGCAATTTAAGGAGCTTTTGGGAAACTAGGCAAGAACCCCAACTGCCTGCGCGAAGCAGCCATGACTTGCCATCATAAGTAGATTGACACCTAGCTACGGATGGAAATGAACCTGACGAAAGTCTCCACCGCATTGCGCCGTTTCGGAAAACGATGCGACTTGCCACCCGATTAGGAGGAGACGTTCCTCGGATACTCGTAGCTGTACTCTAGTCATAACACTATTCTACAGTCATACCCACGGAAAATTTAATGTGTCTGCATGTGAAAGATCAGCAAAAGAATCACACTGAGATACAGACTAATTACCAGACAATGTTACTGCTTCTGACGGTCCCAGATACAGTGATTTTTTGCTTCATGCATCAAGAATAATCAGCCTAACAGTGTGGTACGGAATCAGCATTGATGAAATCCAGAACAGGGAGGCAGAGTTTAATCTGAAATAGCGCAGTAAACCATGGTGAAGACTGTAGAAGGAATTCAACTGATGACCCACTGACACGGTCAATGCTCACATTTTTAGCGTGGACCAGCAAGCATACAATTATAGCAGTAGGAATAGCAATGATACACAGAAAAGAAGCGTTTTTTCTCTCTTTCGTAAAGACTAGATTTGTGCTGCATGACGCACATGCAGACAGCACAGCCATGTAGTTAGTAGTCCAGTAACTACTTAAATGAGCATGCGTGATCTTGATTTACTACACAAAACAGCGGTCCAAGGATTACTACTTTTCAGGACCCCTTCTGTTCTGTTCTTGCCCTCCTCTTGAAGACATCTGAACATGGCTTGCACAGTTTATGTAGTAGTATTTGGTACGGTTAAATTAGACTTACAAACAATCTTACATGCAAAGAAGAAGAAGAAGAAGTTTTCTGTCATTTCTTACTGTACCCATTCAGTTTTCAGACATTCCACATGTTCTTCGTGTAGTAATTACAGAAACGTTCTAGTGGGAGCATCTGTACCGTGTAGTAAACTGGGTGCCAGATTTTGCAGTTACGGCAAGCGGTAAAAAGAAGAACTGAAAGTACAGTAGTCGGCCAGTCCCAGTTACCCCGCGCGCCATTCAGAGGTCCGCCTGCGCACCAGAGAATCCAAGAAAGGCACGCTCGAATCCGTCCAATTTTCAGACCGGCTGACCGCGTGCAAGAGCTAGGCGGCGTCTGCGTTTCGTACGGGCGACGCGCGATGGGCGCATCGAGCGGATCGATCGAAGGGATGGCACAACCACCGGCCTCGGCTCAGATCGGAGGCAGCGACAGGGACACATGGTTCAATGAATACAAGAAAGAGACTGGAGGCTGGCCAAGCGAGAATGCTCCTATACATCTGTTGTACGTCCTTGGTTTCGCCGGTGCACAGCGACGAAGGAGAAGACAATCCATGGCGGTCGGGGCGTCGTAATGGTTCGCTCACCTCCGGCAAGGCAAGCGTGTTTAAGGCACCGCACGCTACGCTACGCCCGTCTCGATCTGTCTTCTCGTATGGTAGAGCATGTACGTGCTTGTGTCGACCAGGGCATTGGATCTGATGCTACCGTATGATAATGATACTAATAATTAATTGATTGATCATGCGGTTAATTACCACGTACAGGATGTATGACGTGACTTGCCTGTCCATCGACCAAACATTCGTGAACATGCATTTCCTAGCTGCTTGATCGTTCGGTGTTTGTGTTATCAGTTCTGTTCTTCACACCCAGGAGGACTCCGTACCCTCTTACCCAAATCAACGCGAAGGTTAGGGATGGCATTAGATCCGCGGGTTCGTGTAATTGGGTTTTGCACCCGATCGAGTCGGATTCGGGTTTTACTTTTTACCTGTGGGTTCTTCGGGTCGGATACCTGAAATGGTTCGGATCGAGTTCGGGTTCTAATTTTCACCCGCAAGTACCTATCGAGTACCCGAAATACCGCACATACCCATCGGGTACCTGTTGGGTTCCAAGTACCCGCCGGGTTCGGCTTGGGTTTTTAGGTTCAGATTTTTTGTCGGGTCGGGTTTTGCAAAACCTACACCCGACCCAACCTATTGTCACCCATACTACACAAACCCGTCGGGTACCTGTCGGAGTACTCGCCAGGTTCGGATTCGGATATAGTTTTTTACCCAATAGGTAGGGGTGCAATCGGATCGGATTCGGACGGATATCGCTCTTTCCGTATCCTAAACCATATTTTTTATCGGATTCGGAATCGGATTCGGATAGTGTCGGATACGAATACGGCACGGATAATATCGGTTGCGGATTCGAATCGAATACGGAATGGAATCGATACGGTATCGAATAATTTTATCGGATAACGCGCAAAAACAAATAATGTAAAAAGCACACATATAGTACCGATTAACCAACCGTATGAGTACATCATGCAACAAGACTATCGCAATGTAGTAAGTTATTTTATCGGGCAATCCAACAAAGTTGAAAAAGCACGTTCAATTTAAACAGTACACAAATAAAAAAGTTACAAAACATAGAACGTACGTAAATAATATTACGATAACATGACCATAACTTAACAACCAGATTAACACTGTTTGATGCATAAATATCCCATACAGATATTCAAAGTGGCATATCATAGATGATATCATGAGAATAGCACAGAAATACTTATACAAACAGCTTCAAACGATAATTTGTCTCATCATATAAGGAGCATCATTTGCAACATTGCAAGTCACAACAAAGCAGGAAAACTAGGTGATTTTATGCTAATGGCAGATGTATCAGGATCCTCAGCACCTTGCCTCCCTTTCTTCTTGTTCTGGAGCGAAGTCCACCTGTGCCTATTAGAAATCCCTTGTTAAAACAGAGAAAGTTGTAGTAAACTAGAGAAATGTAAGCTCAACTGCAGCAGATTGACAGGTATGAGCACACAAAATAAAAGCTAAAAAGGGACATCTGTAACTAGAGAAATGTGCCTAACAGAAGTAATGGAGCACAATGAACAGAGTTTTGGTCATTTCTATAACAGAACTTATTCGGCTTTCAAGAATACACATTCAGTTTCTACAGCAGAACTTATATTTGGATTCTGGCATATCAGGGTTAAGAGCAAAACAGACAAAGTCAACATCTAAGTTGGTTATTTTTAGGGTTGCTAAAATGTACATAAATAAACACTCTGTAGTGCAAGAATGATGGTAAATATATTTAGTATTTACAATCACCAGTACAGTAACTTCCAAATTAAAGTGATCATGTCTTTAAAAAGAGTTGAAGTGATCATAATCGGCCCACCTGACATGGATGGTGAGGCACAGCGAAGCTAGAGGGCTAAGCAGCTTTAATGACAAACGTGACTACCCAACCCTGGTAGACCAAAGGAAAGTTGGTAAAGGAAGAATTATTTTTTACCCTGCATGATTTATGTGGTAGTACTGTACTAGTATCTTGTATGTCAGAGGAGGGGAAATCGCGAAGTTGCTTGCTTTGTTGCAAAAATTTCAGAGGGCAAAGTGTGCACGCATCGCATTCCTTCAGAATTGCACATATCTGCACTGGTTCTTGCAAGCGAAATTGAGCAGACGATCCATGATCGATGATGGATCACCTGTTTCCGAGGAGCGCGTGGAGCTGGATGATGGTCTGCTCCTCCTGGAGGGTGAACTTCCCCCTCTTGATGTCCGGCCGGAGGTAGTTGGTCCACCGGAGCCGGCAGCTCTTACCGCACCGCCGCAGCCCTGAGGATATACATCACGAACAAAACCGGTGAGAGCCTCGCTACGACTCGCGTGAGGCCGAAGCAAAAAAGAGAAGCTCCTGCCGGAAATCGCTCACCGGCCTTGGCGGGCAGCGAGCGCCAGCAGCCGTGGCCGTGCTGCTCGATGTAGGCCAGCAGCTTCTGGTCCTCCTCCGGCGTCCACTGCCCCTTCTTCAGCCCGGTCTCCTTCTCGCAGCACGGCGATCGCCCCATCGGATCAATCGACCACGAGCCAGGCGATCTGCGAGGCTAACTTGGCGAGCTCTACTCCAGTGAGGACCTGAGGAGTGGTGACCAAGTCCAGCGCTACTAGCGACGACATAAATAGGGCGGGGAGTGTACCGGTGTGCTACTGACAGACCACCCAGTGCAGGACCAGAATCTTCTTGGGCTTCTGCGAGACTGCGACGTCGACCCTGCCACGCCCAAGGTGGCCCAACCTGTCAGCGATGGGCAGGATCGGGACTCCAGTACCCTACTGTCCCTGCCTTCCAGGACGGTCGATCTGTGCCGTCCAGATCAATCCAATGGGTGGAGACAGTGTTCATGCGGCTGCTCCGACCAAGGGCGCACCGCTGGTTGGCCGGCGGCGCGTTCATGCGCCCAAACAAACAGTTTGGGCATGCTTAGTTCGTTTCATAGTAGGATACTGTGCTGCAAGGCGTAAACTAGCTAGGTGCATGTTTGCCTTTTTCCCGTAGACGTGGCGACTTCTTTTTGCGCGTGTTTCCTGTAAAGATCGATGTGAAACTTTTGCGTTCCCAAATGACCTACGGTGGAGAACGAACCGTAGGGTCGTGCTTTGACTGATTTTGGCGCAAGCTCACGTTAGCAGCGCAAAACACTTGGCCATCCACGCATCGGAGCTGCCACATTTGAGTGTGTTGGTCGCTCTGCACTGACCCTGCACAGTGATGTGGTGAATATGTGATGTGCCCTGGTCTAGAGGTGGGCGTCGTGCGGGCCGGCCACGCCGAGCCCATCGTGCTTGGTCGGAGCACTGCGGGCAAGCGGCCGTCGTGCCGCCGTTGCGCGTCGGTTGGCCGGTTCATCTTCGGCGAGCCGAGCAGCGGCCATTTGCGCTTCGTGCTGCCGTCTGCGTCGCGAGCCGCCCATTTATACTATTGCGACGAGAGAAAAGATCGAAACACACGAAGTTGATTGTAAAAATCGCCTTATAAGCGAGCAAAATTATAGTGATCGATCGATTGTCTTGCCAAGAAAACTCTTGCTCGATTAATTGTACCCATTGTCATGATTTACACTTGTACTCGACTACGAACCGTATTGGGTATTTGGGTGTGTCTTTAGTGTCTAAGATTCGACCACCAAAACCGCAAGATCTCTGACTAAATCATGCGCAATCAAAGCCATGCACATACATACAAACCAGCCCACCCCAAGCAGTCTCCGTTACCACGGGTCTTGGCGTCACCTCCGTCTTGCGAAGCACGCGACACGCTTAAGCCAGTCGCGTCTTGCGTCTTGCCGTCGTGCACGCATTTTAGGGCGCTCAGTGATCTGATACAGGCAGCGCAGACGCCTTTAACGTGCCGGATCGGGTTTGGACCGTGCCGAACCCTCCGTGCTTCGGGCCGGCCCACCGAAGCACGGCCCATATGCCCAGGTCTACCCTGGTCTGACCAGGAGTTACGATGAAAGGAAGGCCCTCGTGAGAAAAGGACTCTCGCTCCATCCCACTGGCCAATTGACTTGTACGACATTTTTGGCAGCTTGTTTTATACCCATCGGTTGGGAGCTAGTTAATCCATTAAATCCATGTCAGTTTCCATATTTCCAAATTTTCAGTGTCTACTCGAATTAAAATGACTCTTTCTTTTGTTTTAAAACAGAGAGAATTCTATCTAAAGACTTAGCCCCTATTTATTTGGCTTATACTTTAAAGTCAACTTTTGGACTTAAATAGCTTAAAACTATCGGTTTTTATATGTGATAGAGATGGATAATTTTGCTCTAAAATTAGTGATACTAGTCTAACCAACCCTAATAAGCAAAAAAACCTCTCCAGTGGCATTTAGATTTTAATTATATTGAGACTTATGACTTTTGACAAAACTCAGATAAAAATTACACATTTATTTAGATTTTAACTTATTGACCTTTAAACTGATGAAAAAAAACCTAAATAAACATAGCCTTGCAGAGAACCCACCGTAAATTCTACCCACTTTCACGTGCATCATGGTAGGAACTCTGTAATTGCTTTTGCCATTAATTTCGCTAGTTACATGGCCATTTGGTGCAGGACCACCGTGTAAACGAATTCATGCGCAGCCCCATGTGCTTCTCTAATCAACTTTGAACCATAGCTACCAGAAACATAGTTTGTCCAAGTTATGGCATGGTATTTGAGTTTACGATTCGCCGCCTTTTTTTTCCTAAATTTCACTACAAACACGATTCTCGTACACTAAATCCACTCGGATTCAACAAATCCGGTTTACAATTCACGGGTTTGCAAATGAAACTGGTAACTATGCTTTGAACCGTTGAACGACATGAGTTTTTGCCCTTTCCTTTTGAATTATACCAAGCGAAGATCAAGTTTGGTTCTTTTGCTATGCCTGAAGCTAGGACCATCTCTGTTGCCATGCGTCTAGCATGATCAAGTTAACTCATCAGAACTTCTGCCCTACAGAGCATTGAGCGCATTGCGTTGTCACCATCCTGGTTCTGTATTTTTGGCCATGACTTCATCTATGACCCGTATTACTTCCAAGAGCATGCCTTAACCGTTTCTAGTTACTTCCCTATTTGATCGCATAGCATGTCAAGGTAGCATATCGGCAAAATTTATTCCAGTTTTTCATGCTAAAACAGCAGCATTTGCATGAATGCTTAATGCTTTAGCAAATCCATTGTTTCTATATAGCAATTTAAGGAGCTTTTGGGAAACTAGGCAAGAACCCCAACTGCCTGCGCGAAGCAGCCATGACTTGCCATCATAAGTAGATTGACACCTAGCTACGGATGGAAATGAACCTGACGAAAGTCTCCACCGCATTGCGCCGTTTCGGAAAACGATGCGACTTGCCACCCGATTAGGAGGAGACGTTCCTCGGATACTCGTAGCTGTACTCTAGTCATAACACTATTCTACAGTCATACCCACGGAAAATTTAATGTGTCTGCATGTGAAAGATCAGCAAAAGAATCACACTGAGATACAGACTAATTACCAGACAATGTTACTGCTTCTGACGGTCCCAGATACAGTGATTTTTTTGCTTCATGCATCAAGAATAATCAGCCTAACAGTGTGGTACGGAATCAGCATTGATGAAATCCAGAACAGGGAGGCAGAGTTTAATCTGAAATAGCGCAGTAAACCATGGTGAAGACTGTAGAAGGAATTCAACTGATGACCCACTGACACGGTCAATGCTCACATTTTTAGCGTGGACCAGCAAGCATACAATTATAGCAGTAGGAATAGCAATGATACACAGAAAAGAAGCGTTTTTTCTCTCTTTCGTAAAGACTAGATTTGTGCTGCATGACGCACATGCAGACAGCACAGCCATGTAGTTAGTAGTCCAGTAACTACTTAAATGAGCATGCGTGATCTTGATTTACTACACAAAACAGCGGTCCAAGGATTACTACTTTTCAGGACCCCTTCTGTTCTGTTCTTGCCCTCCTCTTGAAGACATCTGAACATGGCTTGCACAGTTTATGTAGTAGTATTTGGTACGGTTAAATTAGACTTACAAACAATCTTACATGCAAAGAAGAAGAAGAAGAAGAAGTTTTCTGTCATTTCTTACTGTACCCATTCAGTTTTCAGACATTCCACATGTTCTTCGTGTAGTAATTACAGAAACGTCCTAGTGGGAGTATCTGTACCGTGTAGTAAACTGGGTGCCAGATTTTGCAGTTACGGCAAGCGGTAAAAAGAAGAACTGAAAGTACAGTAGTCGGCCAGTCCCAGTTACCCCGCGCGCCATTCAGAGGTCCGCCTGCGCACCAGAGAATCCAAGAAAGGCACGGTCGAATCCGTCCAATTTTCAGACCGGCTGACCGCGTGCAAGAGCCAGGTCCATTAAATCCATGTCAGTTTCCATATTTCCAAATTTTCAGTGTCTACTCGAATTAAAATGACTCTTTCTTTTGTTTTAAAACAGAGAGAAATTCTATCTAAAGACTTAGCCCCTATTTATTTCGGCTTATACTTTAAAGTCAACTTTTGGACTTAAATAGCTTAAAAACTATCGGTTTTTATATGTGATAGAGATGGATAATTTTGCTCTAAAATTAGTGATACTAGTCTAACCAACCCTAATAAGCAAAAAAAAACCTCTCCAGTGGCATTTAGATTTTAATTATATTGAGACTTATGACTTTTGACAAAACTCAGATAAAAATTACACATTTATTTAGATTTTAACTTATTGACCTTTAAACTGATGAAAAAAAACCTAAATAAACATAGCCTTGCAGAGAACCCACCGTAAATTCTACCCACTTTCACGTGCATCATGGTAGGAACTCTGTAATTGCTTTTGCCATTAATTTCGCTAGTTACATGGCCATTTGGTGCAGGACCACCGTGTAAACGAATTCATGCGCAGCCCATGTGCTTCTCTAATCAACTTTGAACCATAGCTACCAGAAACATAGTTTGTCCAAGTTATGGCATGGTATTTGAGTTTACGATTCGCGCCTTTTTCCTAAATTTCACTACAAACACGATTCTCGTACACTAAATCCACTCGGATTCAACAAATCCGGTTTACAATTCACGGGTTTACCTTGAAACTGGTAACTATGCTTTGAACCGTTGAACGACATGAGTTTTTGCCCTTTCCTTTTGAATTATACCAAGCGAAGATCAAGTTTGGTTCTTTTGCTATGCCTGAAGCTAGGACCATCTCTGTTGCCATGCGTCTAGCATGATCAAGTTAACTCATCAGAACTTCTGCCCTACAGAGCATTGAGCGCATTGCGTTGTCACCATCCTGGTTCTGTATTTTTGGCCATGACTTCATCTATGACCCGTATTACTTCCAAGAGCATGCCTTAACCGTTTCTAGTTACTTCCCTATTTGATCGCATAGCATGTCAAGGTAGCATATCGGCAAAATTTATTCCAGTTTTCATGCTAAAACAGCAGCATTTGCATGAATGCTTAATGCTTTAGCAAATCCATTGTTTCTATATAGCAATTTAAGGAGCTTTTTGGGAAACTAGGCAAGAACCCCAACTGCCTGCGCGAAGCAGCCATGACTTGCCATCATAAGTAGATTGACACCTAGCTACGGATGGAAATGAACCTGACGAAAGTCTCCACCGCATTGCGCCGTTTCGGAAAACGATGCGACTTGCCACCCGATTAGGAGGAGACGTTCCTCGGATACTCGTAGCTGTACTCTAGTCATAACACTATTCTACAGTCATACCCACGGAAAATTTAATGTGTCTGCATGTGAAAGATCAGCAAAAGAATCACACTGAGATACAGACTAATTACCAGACAATGTTACTGCTTCTGACGGTCCCAGATACAGTGATTTTTTTGCTTCATGCATCAAGAATAATCAGCCTAACAGTGTGGTACGGAATCAGCATTGATGAAATCCAGAACAGGGAGGCAGAGTTTAATCTGAAATAGCGCAGTAAACCATGGTGAAGACTGTAGAAGGAATTCAACTGATGACCCACTGACACGGTCAATGCTCACATTTTTAGCGTGGACCAGCAAGCATACAATTATAGCAGTAGGAATAGCAATGATACACAGAAAAGAAGCGTTTTTTCTCTCTTTCGTAAAGACTAGATTTGTGCTGCATGACGCACATGCAGACAGCACAGCCATGTAGTTAGTAGTCCAGTAACTACTTAAATGAGCATGCGTGATCTTGATTTACTACACAAAACAGCGGTCCAAGGATTACTACTTTTCAGGACCCCTTCTGTTCTGTTCTTGCCCTCCTCTTGAAGACATCTGAACATGGCTTGCACAGTTTATGTAGTAGTATTTGGTACGGTTAAATTAGACTTACAAACAATCTTACATGCAAAGAAGAAGAAGAAGAAGAAGTTTTCTGTCATTTCTTACTGTACCCATTCAGTTTTCAGACATTCCACATGTTCTTCGTGTAGTAATTACAGAAACGTCCTAGTGGGAGTATCTGTACCGTGTAGTAAACTGGGTGCCAGATTTTGCAGTTACGGCAAGCGGTAAAAAGAAGAACTGAAAGTACAGTAGTCGGCCAGTCCCAGTTACCCCGCGCGCCATTCAGAGGTCCGCCTGCGCACCAGAGAATCCAAGAAAGGCACGGTCGAATCCGTCCAATTTTCAGACCGGCTGACCGCGTGCAAGAGCCAGGCGGCGTCTGCGTTTCGTACGGTCGACGCGCGATGGGCGCATCGAGCGGATCGATCGAAGGGATGGCGCAACCACCGGCCTCGGCTCAGATCGGAGGCAGCGACAGGGACACATGGTTCAATGAATACAAGAAAGAGACTGGAGGCTGGCCAAGCGAGAATGCTCCTATACATCTGTTGTACGTCCTTGGTTTCGCCGGTGCACAGCGACGAAGGAGAAGACAATCCATGGCGGTCGGGGCGTCGTAATGGTTCGCTCGCCTCCGGCAAGGCAAGCGTGTTTAAGGCACCGCACGCTACGCTACGCCCGTCTCGATCTGTCTTCTCGTATGGTAGAGCATGTACGTGCTTGTGTCGACCAAGGCATTGGATCTGATGTTACCGTATCCGTATGATAATGATACTAATAATTAATTGATTGATCATGCGGTTAATTACCACGTACAGGATGTATGACGTGACTTGCCTGTCCATCGACCAAACATTCGTGAACATGCATTTCCTAGCTGCTTGATCGTTCGGTGTTTGTGTTATCAATTCTGTTCTTCACACCCAGGAGGACTCCGTACCCTCTTACCCAAATCAACGCGAAGGTTAGGGATGGCAATTAGACCCGCGGGTTCGGGTACCCGTGGGTTTTGCACCTGATCGAGTCGGATTCGGGTTTTACTTTTTACCTGTGGGTTCTTCGGGTCGGATACCTGAAATGGTTCAGATCGAGTTCGGGTTCTAATTTTCACCCGCAAGTACCCATCGGGTGCCCAAAATACCGCACATACCCGCCGAATTTTACCGTCGAGTTCAAGTACCCAGGGGTTCGACAGGTTTTTAGGTTCAGATTTTTTGTCGGGTCGGGTTTTGCAAAACCTACACCCGACCCAACCTATTGCCACCCATACTACACAAACCCGTCGAATTTTTGCCAGATACTACTTGAGGTTCGGATTCGGATATAGTTTTTTACCTAATAGGATATTCGGGTTCAGGTCGGGTTTTTCAATTCAAATTTTGAATTGGGTCGGATTTTGTAAAACCCGCATTCAACCCAACCCGTTGCCATCCCTAGCAAAGGTCATCCATCCATGGCTTTCATTAAAAAGGAAAAAAGAAATAAAAAGTAAAGCAATAACGAATAACAAGAATGGTATGGTGATTGCTTCAAGCAACAACTCTTACGTTCTTTAGTGGCTTTTGACTCGCAGATTTGTTCTCACAAGTTCAAGCTGATAGAATCCCATAATTAGGTTTGATTACGTTAGAATATATATATTTCATTCTCCCACATGCCATCCCGGATCCGTGGCGCAATGGTAGCGCGTCTGACTCCAGATCAGAAGGTTGCGTGTTCGATTCACGTCGGGTTCAAACCCCCGATCCCAAATGGATCCCTTTTCATTTTTTGGAGTAGACCCGGCATCTGTCCAGCTGGACGTACCTTATGGGCCTTTCTGTTTTTGTGGCCCAGCTTGTTGTATCTTCTTGTACACCGTCTTAACTCCTTTCTAATCCACATTCGCAGGTCCGCTCCAAGTTCTAGTCCCTTTCTGACTCTGGAACAGGGTTAACATTTTCATTTTACAACCAAAATTCGATATGCATTTGGCACCGGTTTGCCACGATTTTTGACCGAAATTCGGTAAAAACCGGTTAATTTCGGTCAAAAATCGTGGCAAACCGATTCAAAAAATCTCTAAAACCGCTCGAAACGGTCGAAAACCGAAGCAGAAAGGAAAAATGTGGAAAATGCAAGGAAAAATTAGAAAAATTGTGAAAAAAATCTACAAAATTATAAAAAAAGCTGAGGAAGGACCAAAATTCCAGGAAAAATGTAAGAAATATTTTAAAAAATATGAAAAATTGTGATAAAATTTTGGCATAACATTTGCTATATTTTACAACAATGTGAAGTTATAAAGTACATATTTTGCAATAATAGTACAAGTATGGAAGAATGTGAAAATTTTAGACATATGACCTTTGCTATATTTTAGACAATCTGAAGTTGCAAATCAGGCATTTAGTAATAATATATCAAGAAATAATATTTCATTCAATACCATTGACAACTCAATCCAACAAACCCACGCTTCAGTAATAATCATTTCAATAGCATGTCATATGACATTTCAAATCAATTTTTCTCACCGATTATGAATGTTCACACCTGGCACAGCTTCGTCGTCCTTCCATTGTTGCACATGTGCTATGTTGGACCTACATGAACGCTATGTTAGTAAAAAATCAAGTTGCAATGAAATGAAACATACAAATAAAGCATTACCTTTGGCGTTACGGGTAGTATTGCTAGGTGTACACTTGGTTGGCTATGTTGTATTCCTCGATAGACATTAAGGCCAATCCTCATGTAGCTAGCAACTCTGCCTTGTAATCGTGCCAGTTTTGTCCCGTCCATGTACTTGTTTTCTATTGTTGATACAACATGGCATAAAACACGGGGTCATTCCACTCGTAGACCCATTAGGTGGTTGTTTGTGCTTGAGTATCAGGGATGGCATAGTCATAGCTACTATGTGAGCCACAGCTTCCTTGCGTTTTGGCAACGCCATAGGAACTATAGCTATCATGTGGTGCGTCCTTTCCCTTCCCCCTATAGTCTTCCTCTGTTATTAGGGAGCGCCATGGTCTCTGCCCTGTGTTGCATAAGTATACTGGGATTTCCCTATAAATTGTATGGGAAACTGTGCTTTTGGATTGGGAAGTGAGAGGGATGGAGGGATCAATAGGGGACTGATCGTTGTCACTACCCGTCTTGGAGCTTCTGTCATTGGATTCTTAGTACGGCAGGCTCCGACGATCCGTGTCGGTTGAGTCATCACTCCCTATATATTGTTCCTGTTGTGCGGGATGCTTTCCTTTTTTGAGGGAGCTTTCCTTTTTGCTTGCTCCTCGTCGGTATTGCTTGGTGCTTTCTCTTTCATGTGTGAGTGTCACCTCTGTCATTTCTGCCCCATTCGATGATGCTTGCAGCCCTAGTCATCGCTCACAATGCACCAGTGTCTGCCAGGCCTGTCACGAGGTGTGATAGGAGTGGGGGTGTCACACTCTCTGTCTTCCTCGTGAAGTAAGGGGTCGGTATTGGACTTTTCTCTCTCCATCCAATCTCGAATAGGATTTTCTACGTCGCATAGTGTTAGCTCCATAAGGCGTTGAAATGGATCGTCTTCGGCTGCAGTCTTGTCACTTTCTTACTGTTGTATTCTAAGCCGCAAGTTATAGTTCACATAGACCAACTTGTGGAACTTCCTATATAACAGACGATTCCGAACTTTGGTGTGGATGAATGCGAATGTGTTCCAATTGTGCTCGCATCTGCTGGAAGAAGCACAATGTGAAACGATGCACTGAGCCAACTGCTGGAGCATGGGTGTGTCTGAACCAAACACACCCCACCAGTGTGTTGCAATTTAATGAAGACAAAAAATAATTATGATGTGCTTAAATCGGGTAGCACCACCTCCCTTCTTCTCTTTGTGACAGTACTTTGCATCGAAATCCACCATTCATCTTCTCGCCATGCTCCCAAACAACATCGCCCTGGTCTGACATCTGCTAATATAAAACAACAATTCAGTAATCACAATTTACCTGTTCATAATCTAAACAATATCCATGTGAATTTCTATCTACTTTACACTTTATTCAAAATATGAATGAGACTATTAGATTATTACCCAACGAACATCACTTGTGTTTTCATTCTATTGTTTATCCTATTTCAAACTCTAAGTACCATTTTCAAACTTATACAATGTGAATATAAAGTGTTTCCTATAACACTCAAAGGATCACACTTCACACCTTGCTGCATCAAACCATGCAGATATAATGGTCATCTCTAGTGCAAATTCAGCATCTACATAGTCCATGCATGCTAGCAGCACTACATCTAGTAGAGGATAATCCAAACATTTCTTTTCCTCATTTTTTAAGTTTGTGAACAAAAGAACTACATATTTAGTTTGTTAATATATTTAATATATATATGCTGCAGACAAAAAAATCTTTTTTAGTTTGTTAACATATATGCTGTAGGCAAAAATCATGTGACATATTTAGTCAAATACATCACTTAGTACTTCGTTTTGCATCTAGTAATCTACTGAAGTTTTGCTCCTACTATCGAAAATCGAAATTACTCACCGATTTTTGCTTGAAAGCCGCTCGAAATTGGACGAAAATCGTCAGCGCTGTGGATCAGCTTGATTTTCTTTGATGGAGCCTCGAATTTCGCCCTGTACTGCTCAATTTTCACCGTCCCCACATTGGTTTCTTGCTCGCCGACACCGAATCTGAGGGGAATCGCCTTGAGCTAGAGTGTTGATCAGTGAATGGGGGAACGAACGGACAGCAATAATGCTATCGGAAGCATACAAAATCAGGTTTTCTATGCCATTTTTTCGTGGGCCGAATGGGCTATTGGGCCTATACAATGTTGGCCCAATGAATAGTGTAATTTTCCTTTTTCTTTTCCCTTTTCAACTTCCCTCACTCATTTTTTCTCTGAAACATCTACTCAATTCAATTTTTTTCACAAATTTTCATCCCAGATGTACAATGATATTAGTACTAATTTTAGAATTTTTTTTATAAATTTTTTGAATTTGAATTTGAATTTGCTCGGTTTGAAATGCTTGAGCAAAGCTCGGCATGTGGTTTTCATAAAATTGACCGATTTTCATCGGCATTGCTTGGTTTTCGCAAAATTCAGCCAGTTTTCATCGGCATTGCTAACCGTGCTCTAAAACACTCTTTTCTTTCTTAGAACTATTCTAATATTTTCTGTCAAATCTAAATTGGATTGATCTAAGTATCATTCTAATATCTTATCTTCCTTCGATTTATTCCTCTTCATAATTCATGTAACCTTCAATGGCAACGAGAGCAGAAAGGTCGGATTTGGCAGCGGTATGGCCGAAAACCACTGGATCCAATGCTGAAGCGGTAAAGGATCGTCGATATCTGGCGTCGTTGTCGTCTTCATTCTCTCCGGTCACCGCTGTCTTCTTCCTTGGGAAGGTTGCTAGATCTGGTACCGAAGCGGTGGGGGAGGTGGCAGCATGGGGAGAAAGCAAGGGTAGAGGACGAGAGGAGAGAGAGCGAGGAGACGATGGAGTCATGGGGAGACAACGACTGAGCCGGATGGTTCATAGGAGGAGGCAAAAGAGATATGTAGTATTTGATGATGGGTTGTGCCACTGAGGTAAGATAGTTGATGATGGGTTGGAATGTAGGTATGATTCTTTTTTAACGAATGGACCACATTTACAGGGCCGTTCCTGAGTTTTTCGAGGCTCGGGGCAAAATTATAGACGAGGCCTCCTTAATATAAGCATCAAAATATTTTTATACTACCATGTATCAATTAAAAAGATAATATTCAGTGTATTATAGAAATTGTTATCGATAAATAAATGGAAGTACAAAAGTGATATTATTTACCTCAAACATTTGTAGAGATCATCTTAGAAAATATCTTCTAACATTGCTAGATGCAAAATCATCAATTATGGCCTCAACATTAATGTCATCCAATAACTTCTTCTCAATATATAAAGTTGCTAGACTATTTAACATTTCTTGAGGCATTGTAGATCTCAAATAGTTCTTTAATAATTTCAACTTTGAAAAGCTACTTTCAACTAATGCCACAGTCACCGGCACAGTAAATAAAATCCGATAAGCAACAGAAATATTACCATAACAATCCATTTTTCTAACAAACTCAAAAATCTCCATAGCAGACGTTGGTCTATCTGGTAAAGTTATTTGCAGTATTCTTAACTCAGAAATCAGATTATTTAACTCAAAATCAAATGAATCATCAACAGAGAAAGTTTTTGCCAACTTAGTACAATAATCTTTAAGTTCAATATAATCCAATGACTTCAAAATTGTTGAGCTCAGAAAAGACCCAAATATACTTTTGAATACTTAGAGTTCTTCAAATCTGTTTTTCAATGAACTGACCATATCAACCATAATAAAAAGTAATTAACTTTAAAATTTTTCTCATCTTATAGAATTGCTTCACTACTACAATCACTTTCATCAAACTATTAAAGATTGCTTCGGTTTCGAAAAAAACAGATTGACAAACGTTTACTAAAATATTAATTCCCGAAGATCCCACCGTTGGATTGACATGAAATTTAGACTGTAGAAACTAGATTCAATTTCAAAACTAACCCAATAAAAATCAGCACAATCGGATCTATAGATCTAAAGTTATGATCTTTACAAATTGATTATACTAATAGATAACGGGGCTCCGATAGTTTAGGGACCCGGCGGCCACCCTGCCCCAGAAACGGGCCTGCACATTTATGTCAAACCTCAATAGATCTTACCGAGCCAGATCACTCATCATACCCAATTTCTGGATCCACCACGGCTCATCCATCATTCGTGCTACCTGACCTGATCCGAAGACGTTCCTACCGTATCATATCCACCATATATACTTTAGGCAGTGTTGGGCTAGCCGTGTCAAGGGCTGACCCAAAAAGGCACGACGTCTAATCTGGAGGCGTCTCCTGCTAATGGCGACGTGTACTTTGTGTGACACATCTCGACTTGGTTCAGTGCATGCCAATAATTTTCCATGCAACCGTCTGCCAACATTGTCATGATCTAGTCCTGCTAGAACAAGCGGTATATAAGAATTACCCATAGTTTTGTTCCACCTGTGATCGCCAGAAGTGCACTAAAACGTTGAGGGAATGTGAAATGCTCCTAATCTTGTCTGAGGATGGCCTGATAGTCCCATGAGACCATGACACACATCAAAAGTAGGATATATGTTTGGAATGAATTTTTTTTTAAATAATATATTTTTTATAAACAATTACAGAATTAGTATGCCGAAAAAAAAATTACAGGAATACTCGCCTGTCGCAATTCCAAACTGACATTAGTCTTTATCGCAAGTTCAAATTACGACAGAGACTTAGTCGTAATTTAAACTTCTTGACAATTTCTAATCATAAATTGACTGCGACATAAACTCGTCATGAGTCCTTTGTCATAAATTCAAATTCGTGAGAATATTAGTTAGATAATTTGTTTACTAATTCATTGATTTGGAATTTGGAAAAAAAATATATGTGTAATCGTGGACAAATATTATAAGATAATTTGTTTACTAATTCATTGAGTTGGATTTTTTTAAGATAATTTTTTAAATTTACGAAATATTACGGCAAAAAATTTGTGAAATACCCTATAGTCGCAATTCCAAATTGACATGTTGTACATGTTTGTCTCAATAGTCAGGGCCACCAAGCCGTGGAAATCGTGGCCATAAGGGTTTTCATGACCATGGTGGTAGGATCGAGTCCAAAAATACGAGTAAAATCAAGAGCGACCTCATAGCGCGTGCTACTACTACGATATGGGCGAGATAGGCGTTGCCCTTGCATTTTGTTATGGAAATCGGAAAAGGCACTCGCGGTCACGAAACCACGAAAATCGTGGCCACTTAGGGGTTTTCGTAGCCCGTGAGACAAACGGACACGGTCCAAAAATACTGAAAAAATCAAGGCGGCCCTCGCAATGCGGGCTACAACTACGTATGGGCGAGATAGGCGACGTTTCCCTGCATTTTATTCACGGAAATCGTAAAAGGCACTTTCATGATCCGCGAAACCACGCAAATCGTGGCCACTTAGGGTTTTCGTAGTCCTTGAGACAGGCCGGACACGGTCCAAAAAATACAAAAAAAATCAAGGGCGGCCTACGCAATGCGGGCTACCACTTAGGTATGGGCGAGATAGCCAGATGTTGCCTCGGAGGCGAGTTGCGAAAATCGGAAAAGGCAATTGCGGCCACGAAACCATGGAAACTTTTACGACTTTGAAAAATTTTGAAACTTTTTATGGAGGTTCCTGATAAATCAGTGATATTACCATAAAAATTTCAAATGATTTTAAGATATGAGGAATTTTTAAAAATTCAAACAAATACGTATATAATAGCACATACACGAAAGTTCGGATGATAAAATAAGCAATAGATTAGATTATATTACAAGGGCATTACAACGGTGACAAACTAACTAAGGAAAGCATTGCGTCATGGTGGAACAAATGATCGTTCGCCTATCTAGATGCTGACGAGAATGATGTAAGACATTTTACGCATATTACGACGTTCTAATTTTGCGATTTGTCATCGGACACCTCTATCCTACTATGAAAGAACTCCATGGGGATCCATGATGCTCCCGGTATGCGCCGATTGGGTGGCCTATGCTTGCGCGTCTGGGTGTATAAGACCTAATTTTTGGTCTTTTTGTATGGATTCGCCCTCCCATATAGGCATGTCATCCGATTCGGCGTCCCTATGTTAATACCGGTAGGGTTCGGATAGTGCACTAACGAGTCAAGGATTTGTTGCGTGTTGCGGACCTCGGCCAGTGCTTCCCTTGTCCCTTCTTCTTGAGAGGAGGAACCTCTGCACCTCTGCTTTGTGTTGGCCGTTGGCGGAGACATGCGAGACGCGCTGCTCTGTTTCGCTCGCACTCCACTATATGGTGCGAGGAGCTTTGTGTTGGGCTTATCCTTGAACAACCGGAGCGTGCCTGCGATCAATCTGATATGCCGCTTTGGTCGTTGAATAACACCGTGGCGTACTCGGGGTTTGGCTTTTCAGGCGGTAGTGGCACCACGGAGAGGTTGCTCCCCGGTTATCCCATGAGGAAGCATGAGATGTGGGTGAATGCGTCTCGGGTCCACCAAGTTGAAATACCGGCACCGTTCATCCTCGGCCAAGGGCACCGGTAGAATCTCCGGTCCGCTAGATCACCATGGCGGTGTCGACCCTTGCCTCCGGGCCATGTCGCATAAGCGTCGGGGCTTCGGGTGGCCACGGAGGAGGTTTCTCCTTTGACTTGAGCACATTCGCAAGTGTCCTTTTGAACCCCACAATGCGATGAACTGTTTAGAACTACGGTTGTGAGTTTAACAAGAGTATGGCGCATGAAACTCACCGATTGGTTGGCCTTGCACCGGCCACGAGCTCTGGTCGATCTAGAAAAGGACATATCTGGCGGCCTCTCCCACCGGGTGAAGTTCTCGGCGAAGCGGGGTAGTTGTCGTGGCGGTTGTTGAGAAATTAATAATCACGTCGTTCGCCCGTCGATCCATTGGAAGAAGCAACACGGCCCTCGTCTTTGAGAAAAGAAAAAAACGATGCATGAGATGGTAGTGTTACCTGTATAATGTGGGCCTTGATGAGGTTTACCTTATGCGTGCGGCCCACAATGATGGTGTGTGAGCGACCGTCTCTCCATGGGTAGATGCATCATCTTATTTGGTAGGTTGCGATCGCATTTTGGTCGAGCAACTCGGCAGAAGCTGGGCGTCGGCGCTCTTTGGGATCGAGATATTCGGGGCGGGATGACTACGCTTCTTTGAAGAAGCGGCAGTGAAACGACATTGTACCCTAATTTGTGTAGATTCGGTGGCGTCTATTCTTTGGTTTGGCCGTGTTGGATGTCCACCGTCGGCCTGTTTTATAGTGGTGGTGAGGGTTACTCCACACAATCTTGCTCTTCTGCGGCGTGTTGCGCGTGTTGTCATGTCATGGCGTGTTGCGGCGTGTTGTCGTGTCGGTGGTAAAAATTTGGTAGCAATGAGTAGTCACATCGCATGTTGGAAAAATTATTGCGTGTGTTGTCGTGTCGACTGTAAAGCTGCTAGCGTGAAGTAGTCACATCATATTTGGAAAAACTTTATTGCGTGTGTTGTCGTGTCGACTGGTAAAAGTTGCTAGCGTGAGTAGTCATCATATTTGGAAAAAGCATTGCGTGTGTTGTCATGTCGACCTAGTAAATTTGTCTTGGATGTCTACCCTCGACCTGTTTTGGTGGTGAGAAGTGGCATCAACGTATTCGAAGATGAGCTGATATCATAATAGAATATAACGTAAGGAAATAAAGTACCATGCATAAGTTTGCTACATAATGTGAAAATTAAATTATGTACAGCACATCTAGTACATCTAGTACGATAGAAAAAACCTAACTTCTGACGGCGGTCGTTACTCCTCGAGTGGTCGGGCCTCCTCTGTTGTTGCACATGCCCGGAGAATGCGTCGGTGGTCGAGGCTTTATCACGGGTACTCCTAGCAGCCCCTTGGTCTTTGGAGGAATGTGAAGCGTCGGGTGATGGGTGGCTTGGACCAAGGCGCCGGGCGAGCTCTGAGGGCCAAGGACCGCACCCGTCCATTTCTTTGAGGCGGATCTCTGAAGAAGTCCAAGTCGACGTCGCCGAGAAGAGAGTAGTCAGCAGAGGTGCTCGCGCTCTGCTCTGGTGCTGCATAGGCCCCTGTTGATAAAGTTGTCTTTTTAGTACATTACATAACATTAAGATCAGAAAAGATGAAAAGAGACAGCGCGGTATACCTGCAGTCATAGGTGCGTACGGTGCGGACTGCTGCCAACCAGACCCCCCTGGGACGTGAGGAGGGGGGCCGCCTGCGTGTGTGGTGTGGCCTGCGGCGGGTGTCGACCCGTCTGGTGAGAAACGCCGTGAACTTCATGGGGCGTCGTCGTCCTAGGCCTCTGCCTGACAGAAAGGCGGGCGATCGCGGACGGCCCCGGCGTACTATTACGCTGCGCCGCTCTGAGCACCCCGACCTCAACCACATCCCCACGGCCTACTGCACCAGCGGTCGTCCACCTCATCTCGACATCCCTAGCAAGGTCGCTCTGCTGCAATTGGAATGCCACTTGGTTCGTACAATTACATTAAAGATACATTGCAAGGATTGTGGAAGAATCTTGACCGTCGGTGAAACTCTTGAGTCATTGGGTGGGGTAGGTGTCCGCAGCGGAGGGCTCGTGCCTCGGAGGCGAGTCAGCAGCCGCGCACAACCCGAAGCAGCGTGTGCGTGGTGCGTACCACCGGATGTACTCGTCGTGCGTCTTGCGGGGTCATCTGAGGCATCCTCACGGTGAGCGTCGCCAGCGCTGCGCCTTCTTGCTGAGCGTGAGGATCATTCGTGGCGCCCGACTAAGCGGTACCGATGTACCCCTTCGTGTGACCTGCATGAGAACATGAGCAATGGCGTTAGTTCCGCAAACATGGAAAAAATGCAAGCTGAAATAGACATGGAAGAGCACTTACATGTGCGTGAGTGGGACCACCTCACCGGTGGGGGACACGGGAAGACGGCGGAGGCGAAGCGCCTCATCACGCGGTGCGGCGTGCGTCTCGGCGTACGTCGAAAACAAGGTGGCGCCGTGTGAACCAAAAGCGGCGTCCGGGTGCCTTGCAAGGAGAGGCGTGTGGTGCTCGTGCCGCTACCCATTCGGGAGGTAAGGGCGCGAGATGGCGCGATCATCTATCGGTGGTCGAACATCGTTACGTACTCGGGTACAAAGCGTGTGTAAATCGCAGTAGCGTACATCGCTACCAAAAAAGTAATGGTAAAGTTAGACAAAGTAATTGAAAATAATCGCATAGCTCATGGTAAAGATCATTTTACTAACCCGTCGGCGGCACCTACGCGTCCCCATGGTAGGACGGTCGGCGTCGTCCCGAGGCGTGGTAGAACTCGACTCCATAGGGTGGGATCGATGTCTTGGCCGGCCGATGGAACCTCTCAAAGACCACGGTGAAGCGAGGAGAGGACAGCCCGTGAAGGACCACTCCCGTCGCGGCGACAAGCCGTCGCAAAAAAGGCCCCGATCGTCGTAGCAGACCGCGGTGGTCCCCACGCTAATGCGGGATCTCCTCCATCTCGGCGTCTGCGATCGACCTAGCGTCTTGGATCAAGTGCTTGTCGACGGTGTCTCCGTGGTGGAGGTGAACAGAACCAGGTGAGCAGACCACAACGGTATGCCTCGAAGTGGCGGCCCGACAACGTGGTATTTGCTCGGGTGTCATCCGCTCGGGCTACAAAAAAGTAATGGCCAGTTCACAACTTTAAGACATAGTGAAATAAAATTTACATAAAGTTAATGTTACTTACGTAAAAGCGTATCGACCATACTGCGTCGGACCATGCTTGTTAGCGAAAGGTGTGTAGTCCTTGTCGGTGGCGCCACGTCCACGAAGTGGGCTAGAGGCTGCGCTGCCACTCGGTGCGTCCTCGAGCACTACCGCGTGCCCGATGCAAAAGGTAAGCCAGCGGTGAGTCCGTCCTCGGTGTGGCGCCATCTCACCTTACGGGAGGTGGAAGGTGTCGTCTCCGGCGCGGCCGATCTACCAGCGATAGCAGGCTCTGTCGTCTGAGGAACCTCCTAGAAGCACCGCGCCGTCCTCTGCATCTGCCTTGATGCGCCTCCATCATCCGTGCTATGGGCAATAGCCCTGCAGCTCTCAACCTGTAGGAAGACATTTCGACAACTATTAGTTCAAATGAACAAGAGTTAGTAAGAGAAGTCTGCGAAAAGTGGACGAACCTGGGAACCCATCGGGGTCGACCGCCATGCCCTCATCGGGGTCCGCAAGTGAAGGGCACTTTCGGCTCGGCGGTGCCTCCCCTCTGAGAAGCGGTAGCGGTGGACAAGCGACTCCGATGAGTCGCGTCGATACTAGGTCCAGCAACTCTCCTCTATCGCCATACACGCAATTCAATAAAACAATATTAGTACAAAATTAAATAAACAATTAAAGCGATGCTGCGATTACAAATAGAATTTGAATACAAGCTACCACAATTTCTGATCCAAAAACGCTAACAAGCGGAATGCGATAATGACACATCCAACGAACATACAAATCCGAACCAAATAGAATTCGGTAATGATACACCCAACAAATAGAATTCGGTAGTAGTACATCCTACAAATAGAATTCGGTAATAATACAGGCATTACACATCATATGACCATACATACGCATTGACATGCGACCTAACAGTTACATACGCGAATCCCGTACAACAATTTCACGGCCTCTGAACTGTTGGGCAATACTTGAAAAAGTGTCCCATCTCTTTACAAATGGAGCATTTCTTCGTACGATGCCGCTTTTCTGCGGCGTCCATATCGTTCCTTATCGTCTCGTTTGTGCGTCGGCCTCGCCCTTGAGCACCGCTAATATCGAGGAACCCATCGTGTATCCTCCATCTTTGATGCTCCGTGAACAAACCCACCACTCGAAAGCCATATATTTCTCCGCTCCAAGTTGCGCCACCGCTTCTTTCTTGAAAAATTGCGATAAGAATATACAGGTCCATACGGATTATCGAGCACGCGACCATTACGTGCGAGCATGGCTTATCTTGCGGCGCGAGCTTATTGCAGTACATACACATGTTTGCCGATGTAGAATGCATTACGTGAGCAACTTTCGCCGGTTAGTCCCGTCACGCTTTCTCTTTGCATATTACCTCGAAAGCGCAGCTCCCTCGTACCCATTTTCAATGATGTATGCATCTCCCCTTCTTCCCTTTCTCCTCCATGTGCGTCTGAGATCACCTCCGAGTATTTCACATCGGGATTACTCATGCGAACAATCGCTACAGCATGACGATCCACAAAATGCCCATAACACCATGAAGAACACCCTCCACTATTGCAACAAGAGGAAGGGGTCTCAGTCCTCGCATGACCCAGTTGTAAACCTCGGCCAAGTTAGTCGTCATAACCCCATACCGGGAACCATCGGTGTCGTAATATAATGCCCATTTCTACCTAGGCTCATGCTCTATCCATTCGGAGAAGCATTTCGTCGACCTTCCATTCCTCCGGACCAAGTGCGGAGGGTCGATGAAATAACACTTCCGATTACTCTTGGGGCTTCCTCCGTGCTAGAATTGGCCTCTTCGTTGCCTGCGGTATGCCTCGATGTCGGCTCGTCCAACTTCTTCCACAGTGCATCAAACTTTCTCTGTTGGGTCTGGTCGCACAACCTCTTAAAAAGCTTCGTAAGATCCTTGTTCCTAAACTGCTTGTAGAAGTTAGCACCCATGTGCCGTTTGCACCACCTACTTCGCATATCAGGCCATGGATGTGTTTCTTCGCACCCTTCGCTGTGCCACGACCGCCTTGACGGGGTGCCGATCGTGTATAACACAAACTCGGTAGCGATCCACAACCCAGCTTTCACGTTCCTCGAAGCGAGCCGACTTTACGTGTTCTCACCCTCCACGAATGCAAGCGCTCTTTGGAAGAACGATTGTTGCCATCAACTCCTATGGCGGTCAATATCGACCTTTATACTTCCCGATCAAGAATGTGTCATCAACACATAACAACGGACTGACAATGCACGAATCGCGTTGACACATGCACCAAAAGCAAAGAATGCATTGAAGTACCATCTTCCCGTGAAGCGCAGCGAGGGCAGCTCACAAATATCGACATAAGTTCGAGTTTCTTTCCTTGATCACTGAAGCATACGGTAGGTTTTGATCTGGCGTCTTGAATGTACCAAATCTAGTTTCCAAAATATGCCTTCGCCCTCAAGCTTTGGCATAGCTTATGGTATCTTGAAACCTCTCGCTCTATTGCAAGTATGATGACCGTGGCTCTAAATCCAAGTTGCCCACAATCTCCCCATACATTGCATTTGCAACAAAATCTGAAGATATGTTTCTATGTGATTGGGCGGACTCATAGTAAGCACGCTGCGTGTGTGGGGCGACTATAGAACACTTCCAAGCGGTATCCCATTTAGGCGATGCGCATGCACCGCCATTGGCAGCCCTCCATCGGCATCTAACATCGTGCGTCCATTGGTCGACCGCAACCTTAAATGTTCTCTGAGCGACCACGCCCATCTTTATCATTGCTTCTGAACCTCACTCTTATTCTTGTAAATGGCACCTTGCCTCACCTCATTCCTATCTGACTGCCACGGGAAGTGTTCACCCTCGTTGACCACCAATCTATCGAACTGACATGCATCCCACTCCGTAGGGATTTGCTCTTCGTCGTCTGTGTCGCTACTCAAATTGTCATACTCCTGGCTCTCTGCCTCCATTGCATCAACCAACGATTCAATGTTTTCTCCCTCGTCTGCCACGCCCTGTGGTTCCTGAAGATCTGGATTTGCGACATCAGCTTCCTCATCTCGCACATCTTCGGTTCGGCTACTCTCCCCAACTTCCTCTGCTTCATCACCACCAGCCTCCTCCTGCATCGTATGGTCAGTACTGCTTTTCTGAAATGCTTGCGCCAACAACACTAATGGCCAACCATTTTCAGTTGCCAATCTTATGTATGAGCTCCAAGACTTGGCCCTTCAGTTCTACTAACTCCCGATCGTGCAATCCGTCTCGAGACCCCACTCCGTGCGACTTCAGATCATGCAATCCCTATCCAAAGAGAACATGTTGTACAACCATCTCGTTACTTGTGCCCTGACGCTCACCAAAGACGTGACAAGCCAGCCTTAACACTTGGGAAATGACTAAGTTCCACTCCTTGTGCACCCATCGGCGGAACCCCTTCTCCATGGTGTATTTTAAATTCTACTCGTTAGTCCATACATCAAACATTCCATTTATTTTTAAAGATGGCACGACAAAACGCTACCACATTTCAACTCTTAATCTACTCATCGACGACATACTCTACACACTTACGAGGTAATATCGTTTTATTCTATGATGAATATTTTTGCTATTCTTGCGACTTAGATGGCAATGACAGCGATACTCTTAACCTACCACGTGTCGAGAGAGCATGTGCGGGTTTTGGGAACACGGCACAATCTCCGTATACTAGCTACCTAAACCCTAATTAAAATACTACACAATCGGATCGCTAACCTAATTCATCACTTGGTATAAAATTAACCTAAACCTAATTAAAATACTACACAATCGGATCGCTAACCCTAATTTGTCATTTGGTATAAAATTAACCCTAACACTAATTAGTGCAAGTTCCACGTCTTGAGGAGCATGTGCGGGTTTTGAGAACACACGGCACTATCCGCATACTACCAACCTAAACCCTAATTAAAATACTACACAATCAGATCGCTAACTCTAATTAGTCCTTTATATAAAATTAACCCTAACCCTAATTTTCGCATCAGTCTAACGGGCTTTAGTCCATTACGCCTATAAGCGTCGCTTAACCGCTATCGCTCATGACTTGCCTTCACTAATCCTAATTTGATCACTACAATAAAATTTACAAAACAAAATTTGACACAAAAAATTTACCTCCACGCGCGACGAAATCTTCTTCCCTTTCTTCCCTTTCTTCTTCCTTCTCCTCCTCTCCTCTCATCTCCTCTCCTCTCCTTCTTCCTCCTCCTCTCTTTCCTCTCCCTCTCCTCTCTTTTCTTCGGCGGCAGCCGTGGCAAGCCAAGCCAACTGGTAGCCTGTGGCGCCGAAGGAATGAGGCCGAAGGCCTCGGGCGTGTGAGGTAAAGCTCTTAGTCGCAATTCCGAATTGCGACTAACGGCTGCGACAGACCTTAGTCGCAATTCGGAGCTACGACGACTTTTGTCATAATTCTAAACTGCGACATACTCTTTGTATCAATTTGGAATAGCGGCAGACGAGCAATTCTGTAATTATTTTTTTCGGCATATTATTTCTGTAATTGTTTATAAAAAATATATTATTTAAAAAAAAATTCTGTTTGGAATGCTAGCTTTTTCCTAACTCGTGTTTTTTCCCCCTGAAGAAACTCTGGGTTCATTTTCTGAATGACTTTGTCTTTTTGAGAACTTTACTAGCCACTAAAATAGAAAATGTACTGATATAATATTGTATATTCGATCTTTGCATCAAATGGTTATACACATCCTGCACCGTACAGAGTGAACTATATATATAAGATGCAGTGTTGGATTTAGAATTCATATTGTTTTTTTATATAATGGGGCCGGAATGATCCCCGCATATTCCCAAGTATTAGACCACATCAGCTTCAACTCTCAATCATGAATATATATATAATAAGAATGCCAACGCAATCGATCTACATGTACAATAATCTGCATGCACATATTGTTCAAAATATACACAACTATACGAGCATAAAACTCCTAACTTATGCGACCGAGCGAAGAGCTCGAGTGGCTTGCGGCGATAGTTATCACGCAGCCGGTCCGGATTCGAATCTTTAGATTCGCCCGGGCACGCATAGGGCCGGGTGCTGACGCGTGCATACGTGCGTGCGTGTGTAGACGTATGTGGGTGGGTGTATGTGCGTCTGTAGCCCAGCTGTTGTTCTCCTTTCTATACTGAACGCCAAAACTTCTAGCCAAATTTTTTTAAAAAAACTCCTAACTTATCCACTCCCACGTCTTTATTTAAACACACGGTCGACAAGTGGCAATAGAATTCTGGAGGCAATGAAGAATGAAGAAGTCCAAAGATACGGGACACAACGAAGAGGAGATATGCTAAGATATTGGCCCCTGCCCTACTACAACAGAAGATCTAGAAGCAATGCAATGCACCTGCCCTTGCATGATTTGCTCATGGCTGCAGGAGTTTTTTTTTTAGTAGGTGAACCAACTGCCCTTCTTGTTAGAATATAGTGCACCTCTCATGGTCAATCGAGCCCATCTATGTTGGACTGAAAACAACATGAGCTTCTGTGGATGGATGATGGCACCACCAATGCCGTGCCATGGACAAATCGGATGACATGGAGCTGTATCTCGATGGGCTCCGCACCTACAAATGGACAAGGCATGGGAACCAAGTGCTGACTGCTACAGTGATCTTGTATAATATATTTTTCCATGTTCTAATTGATTTTTCTGGAGATAACTATACAGCGCCGCTTTCGACCGTTCGCCGGAGCAAGCGGAGCTTACTCTGTCCGCCCACGTTCGAGTCCGGCTCGGCACAGGCACGCACGAAGGATACGAGTGCTGCATGGGTGTGCGTGGGTGTGGGGTGCGTGATGCGTATGTAGCTCGTTGTTGTTTTTTCTTCTATAATAAATGCGTGACATAGAGCTGTATCTCGATGGGCTCCGCACCTACAGATGGACAAGGCATGGGAACCAAGTGCTGACTGCTACAGTGATCTTGTATAATATATTTTTTGCATGTTCTAATTGATTTTTCTGGAGATAGCTATATAGCGTGCTTCGGCCTGTTGGCGGGAGCGAGCGGAGCTCACTCCGTCCGCTCGCGTTCGAGTCCGACTCGGCGCGAGCGCGCGCGAAGGAGACGAGTGCTGCGCGGGCATGCGTGTGTACGTGGGGTGCGTGAGTGCGTATGTAGCTCGTTGTTGTTTTTTCTTCTATAATAAATACTAGTGCTCTGGCTAATTTTAAAAAACTATACAGTGCGCAGGAGCTAATAAATCATGTGATAAAAGACGGCAAAGCCACCAACATAATGTCACCACCAAAACCAAACCAAAGTTTTAATGCTCGATTAGCCTTTGACAACGACAAGTCAAGCTTTTAGGTTCGAGATTAGATCACTTCTCTCTCACTTGGAGAGAATTGCTAACCAAAAGGCAGAACAATGCGAGTTCTTTTTTTTTCAAATTTCCGCAGGAATGCTGTACAATCCTAGCGTTCTAAACAGTACATTCAAACCGACAAAAAACACTAAATATCCAATTACCACAGTACATCTCAGATTATCAAATCTACAACATACAAACTTTGCTCATGATTGTTTTTTTCCTTTGCTGGTGTAGCAGTATCCAATACAATTTTCTTAATTTTCCAATCCACTAAGTAATACTAATGCGACTTCACTGATCAAGATCTCAATAGCCCCCATAGGGACGCCTCGTGATTCACGTGCTGCTGCGACGAGGAGATCTCGGCGGGATTCACTTCCGAGGTGAGGCCGGTGTCCTGCGAGGCGCCGCTCAGCCCCTCCCTCTCGCCCTTGCAGTACCAGCCGCCCGCGCCGCCCTCCAGGAGCTCGTTCACCATCCCCCCCGCGCCGCGGTCCTGCGAGTACTGCATCTGCACGCCCGCCAAGAACGGCGAGGCGGAGGCCATGGTAAGGTGATCCACGGCGACGGCGGCCTGTGACGGGGTCGCCGTCGGAGCTGCGGGGAAGAGGTACGGTGGGTTCAGGAACTGGCCCTCCAGAGCGTTGGAGAAGCAGGTCACGTATACCGGTGGCTGTAGCGCGACGGATTCCGTGGCCACCGCAGCCCCCGCCGAGAGTGAGTTGGCGCCGCCGCCGGACAAGTCCATTAGCGGAGGGAGCGCACACGAGGCGAGGTCGACGTCCGCCATGGACATGGAGTATCCTACGTCACCCATCCCCGTGCACGCGCCTCCTCTATTGCCGGCCACCGACGACTGTTCGGAGCTCTTCTTCAACAACCTGCACAGCACCCACTCGTCCTGCCCAACAAGTGAGGCCGACGAGGTTCAGAACCCGTGCAATTTTCTTTCCGAAAGCGAGAGCACAAAAGCGCTTTAATTTACACGAGCGAATCCGATAATAATTTACGTACCTTGGACGTGGCAACCTTGGGGAGGCTGTTGGCTGCGGCGTGCTTGCCCTCGCGGCGGTACTCGTGCATGACCCAGCCGGTCCTGCCGCCCCTGGGCGCCCTCCCCGTGTAGAAGACGAGCGTCTTCTTCATGCCGACGAGGGCTTTGCCCCTGAAGATCTCCCTGTCCTTGCCCGTCGCCTTCCAGTACCCGGACTCCGTGGCCCTGTTCGTCCTCAGCCCCGTCGGGTACTTGCGGTCCTTCAGGCAGAAGAAGTACCACTCCTTCTCCCCCATCGTTGCCCTCGCTGCATGCATGCACACGCGTATAACCTCCATCGTCAGAACGATCGAAAGCATATGTACTTTCTTGTAGTATGTGTTACAAGTAGCTAGCTAGCTCGTGTGCGTGACAAGCTAGTGGATGCATCATGATCGATTGGGCTTACACGGCAGGTCCCATGGCTCGCACTTGTTGAGGTCGGCCTCGCCGACGGCGCGGGCGGCGAAGCGGGGGTCGGCGGCCTTCCGGGCGAGGTAGTGCGTGATGAGCTCCTCGTCGGTGGGGTGGAACCGGAAGCCCGGCGGAAGATCCATGTGCTGCTGCTGCTGCTGCTGGTGCACGTCATGCATGCTCCATCTGCTGCAGCTAGCTGCCTGGCTGCTAGACAAGGTTGCTGGTCTCAACATGCTTTTGTGTTGGTTGCCCTTGTAACTAAACCTGAGATATATAATACACACTTAGTACTACTCATCAGCATAAACAAGGACTAGGAGAAGGCTGAGACAAGATATATAGCAAGGCAAAAAATTAATGCGGAGCAAATTAAACTAGCACTCCATGGACCAATGGAACAAACAACAAGATGTACGTACATAGTACAAGAAAATGGATGTAGTTCTTGGCAAAGCACATAGTTAAGAACAGGAGTTGTAGTACGATTAGATCTAGAGCGAGGTCGAGAATTATAAATCCTCGAGAGTCGAAGAAGATAATGAGGGGAGAGCTAACCTTTTTGGTATTATGGTCGACTCGAGGGAATCGAAGTTGTTAAGAAGAAATAAGAGTTGAGGAGGCGATGGTGGGCTTAAATACTGGGGAGGGTACGCGCCATCTTTAATTTGTTTTAGATGTGGAAACAGACGTGGTGGTGCACGGCAGCCAAGTGAGCCAACGGTGTGGAAGTGGTTTCGTCTCCTAATTAACCTTTTGACTTCTACGTACGGTCACACAGTTGTTGCTTTCACCTAGCCCATGATCGTTCAATTCAAAGGACTGATTATTATTATTATTAGTATTATTATTATTAGTAGTAGTAGTAGCAGCAACAGCAGTAGCAACAGCTGTACTGGAGTAGTACCACTGGTTTACAACAGCTTTTTGAAGTATAATATTTTATTTACGGATTTGAATCCTACACTTCCAAGCAAGAATTAATTAATATCGAGTGTCCTACCAGTTAAACTAAAATTTGGTTGTCTACTTACAAAAATCGCTTGGTTTCATAACATTTTTTTTAAGAAAAAAACTTGGGTCCTGCTGACGTAAAAAAAAAAAAAGGATTCACCTGCTTTACAACAGCTTCCCCCAACTTATTAACCCCTGTACCAATCAGCTACACATTTACTAGGATTTCTCCCAATTTTCTTAGGAGTAGTTCTGCTTGTTCCAAATCAAATACCCTTGGTATCTCTCCGAAAATGACACAATATGGGCAAACCAGAACGGGACAAAGACAGTAGCGTCCTTTAGCGTGTGAATAACTATAACTAACTAGAGCTAAGCCAGTTTGGTCTATCCAGCGCCTGCAGGCGCAGGCCCATATATACGCCAAAAGCTCGACGAGATGCTGGCACGCTGCAGTCCAGTAGCCCAGATCCTCCGGTACGTACTGAAGTGCCCAATGGAACAGAGACCTAGCTAAGCTAATCGTCAGTCCAGTCGTAGCTCAGAGACAGCACGTCGCAGGCTTCCTTCCACGAGTGGATCACCGCGAGCCACTGCGTGCATACGAGGGAATCGATCGAGGTCCTCGTCAAACCGTCGAATTGCTCTAGTGCAGAGCCATTATTATCGATCTGGCGTGTGCTTTTGGACTACGTGCTGGAGTAGATCAGAAATCCAGGTCATCGATCGATCTCTCTCGTGGCAGCATGTACGTCAGAGCCGGAGGATCGGAAGCTTTCGCTGTCACATGCACGGAGTCTAACGTTAATTTCTACATGCATGATGTGACCTTGATATAGTATCTGTAAATCATGGTCACTGTATTAAAGATGGCAAGCTTTTTTTCCTCCTCACCTATGCCACTTGTCAAGCCCTCCATCAATGCTCCTTAAAAAAAATGTAATTACGTTTAGGTTCTTTCGGCGGTTTTTTTACGAAAATGACCTTTTGGTTCAGCAAAATTGCGATTTTTTCGTGAAAGGACCCTAAAGAAATGGCGAAAAAGAGCGTAATTACATTTAGGTCCTTTCGGTGGTTTTTTTACGAAAAGGACCTTTTGATTGAGCAAAATCGCGAATCTTTCATGAAAGGACCCTAAGTAAACGCCGGAAAAGAGTGTAATTACGTTTAGATCGTTCCAACTATTTTTTGCGAAAAAAACCACCACCGAGAAAAACAAAATTTTATTTTTTCAGGAAAAATCCGGATCAAAATTTTTTACCGGACGCGGCATCGCGCACCGCATGTCCTCCGTCTGCGAACGCCCCTCAAAAAAATATAATTACATATAAGTCCTTCCAGCAATTTTTTGCGAAAAGGGCCGTAAAAAAGACCTTTTGGTTCAGCAAGATTGTGAAACTTTCGTGAAAAACCCTAAATAAATACCAAAAAAAGAACGTAATTATGTTTAGATCATCCCAGTTATTTCTTGTGAAAACGACTTTTCATTTTGACGCAATCGCGGGCACGCGCAGCGTGTCACGTCGTGAAAACATTTCTAGTATATCAAAGAAATGAACGTTTCTTTTGCATATGACGAGCTGACAGTCCAAGTGGTTACTGATGATCACCAGTCGCCCACAGAAGCTCCACATCGGAAGCCATGGGAGATCGGTGGAGGGATCTTTCGAGTCGATCTCGACGTGTAGGGCCTTTTTCAGTTGAGTTGAGATGAGATGGATGAGCTTTACCCGAAACGATGCTGGCTTATCCTCTCTCACTGCGTTTCTCCTTTTGTGTTTCTTTCCAGCTTTTGCATCGTGCATGATGTATACTGCTGTGTCAACTACTCGTTGCGATTAAATTTCGATATGATTTCGACCAGCAAACTCGATAGCAATTGCCTTTACGTACATAGCTTTGCTCTTTTTTTTAAGTTGACATGGCTTAATTGGTGCTAGCTAAGTCAGTGAATTTCGTCGTAAACAATGTTAAGCTAGGTTCTTTTCGTATTCAATGTGTATGACTGTATGTACAACGCGCATGCATGTCGCTCGAGCAATCGGGACTGATCAGTGGGCAACTTGCGTGGCATGCATGGCTGTCTAATCATTGCTGATTCATCAAAAATAGTTAATAACACTGTGCATTTGTCCGTGCTAGCTAGCTTCTTAAATAAAGTTCTTAGTCTTCATCTCAAAAGATAAAAATTTGAAAATTTTAGAATCTGAAAATAGTACTTAATTAATATGAAGTTATTGAGAGTGGAAAGTACAATCTAATTTAAATTTTGACTTTAACTTCGAATTATAAATAACATGTCCAAATTCTACAAAAGATAGACAGTGCTCCTTAATTAACGAATTGACCAGATTTCATTGAAATTTTATTACAAAATTTTCTATTTAGATATTTCAATTTGGAATTAGTATGGGAATAAAATTGATATTTTTATTTTTATTTTTATTTCCAATTTCATTTTTAGGTCGAATTAGTTTTAAAATCTAATTGCTAATTTTCATGTAATTTTTATTTTAAATATCAAATATTTAGGGACTTTATAGTGAAGTTCATATTGGAATAAAATGGATTATTTAATTTATTTCTTATTCTGAGTTTTAGTATTTTAATTTATTTGATATATAGACTCTTTTGGTAATCTAAGTCATTATAACTTAAGTCCGCTTGATTGATGTTTACATTTTTTTATTTTTCTGGTTAATGTGAGAAGTTACTAGCAGTGACTAGTATAGAATATTTTTATTTATTCCTAATTAGTATAGTTCTTTAGGTATTTAATTTGGAATTCTAATGAAAATCAAATTGATATTTTTATTTTTTCTTCTACATTTATTTGTGATGTCCAGTTTTAGACTAGAATTCATAGAATAAATCATTTTCTGTTTTACTTAATTATTATTCTGAATTTTAGTTTATTTAGGATTCTACTTTGGAAACTGTATGAAAATCAAATTGCTAATTCTTTTTTATTTTTTATTTTGAACTTTAGTTCATTTGGATTGTACTTGGCATGAACTTTTTATTTTAATTTTGTAAATGTATTTAATTATTATTCTGATTTTTAATTATTTATGAATGTTAAGTCGCATGGAAATTAAATTGTTAATTTCCCTTTATCTTTTTTCTTTCCAAATTTCGGTCACCACCTCATATGTGTTAAACACCCTTAAGGCATGAAGCGGTGAGGTTGAGGTGGCTAGTACGACAAGTCCAACAGACATACTTTTTTCGCGAGGGCTAGTGTTTGAATACTAGCCTTCGCAAGAGTTCACACATTTTTAGATTTTATTTTCTGTAGTGTACTATGCTAGTAGCACAATTTAACACCACTATAAATGCATCTATTCCCATAATAAAGCGTCTCTATAGAATTCTGCTAAGAATATATAGAAGTTTTAATAATATGTCTTTATATTCATAGCGACCATGCGTAGAACTGTAGAAGTGCGCTTATATGAAGTTTTACAAAACATCACTACAACAATGTAGAAACCGGAAAAAAACTTCTCTACTCTGTTAGAAAAACGCCTCGGATTTGTGTTGTAGTGTATTGATCGCTCTCAAGGGCTCTTACGATATCTTCATTCTGAACATATTATCTATGTGCTTGAACTTGGGCTTGACTATTTTACAGTCGCCTCTGTGCCGTGCTTCGTGCGCTCATGAGCCAGCCGTACGACACATGGCAACGAGGAGTAATTATAGAGTTTAGATGAGGATGGTTGCGTTCAGAGAACTCAAAAAAAAAATTTAAATAGTTAAAGTTCAAATTCAAAAGTTTCAACTCGAAAAAATTCAAGTCAAACCGATTTTAAATCGAAAAGTTTCAACTCAAAAAAATTAAAAAGTTTCAACTCGGAAAGTTTCAACACGAAAAGTTTTAAACAAAAAATTTCAACTCAGAAAGTTTCAACTCATAAAACTTTCAATTCAAAAGTTTCCGGTTTGAAAAGTTTGATTCAAAAAGTTCCGATTTAAAATTCAAGTCGAAAAAATTTCAACAAAAAACTTTTGAAATCAGAAAGTTTTAACACAAAAATTTTCAACTTAGGAAACTTTCGATTCAAAAAAATTTTGGCTCAAAAAGTTTCGATCTAAAATTCAAGTCAAAAAATCTTCTTCCAAAAAATTTCAAATCGGAAAGCTTCAAATAGAAAAACTTTAAACAAAAATTTCAAATTAGAAGGTTTGAACTTAAAAACTTTGGTAGCTTAAGGTTAACTGTAAATTAGTGATTCAGTTTTCTACGTGTTAGTTTTAATTGCGTTGTGCGCGAACAACAAGCAACGAGAGCACGCATCAAACCGTGAGCCACCACGTGTCATCATCAGAACAACAAGCGCACGCAAGGCTCCGTGCAGGCGATCGTAAATTAGCGAATCCGGAACTTTATTATTAGTATTCCAATTATTTATGCTAGCGAACTATATAGAACATAAAGAAAATAGATGGCACTAGGTACCAATTGGGAAGTACAGTATATAGCTAGCCGGTCATTTTCTTCAGTACTACCATGTGTACGTATGGTTGCATATGGGTACGTACGCGTTAGACCATGCGTGTACGGCACAGATGACAGTGAATTAAGGTGGTGGTAGGTTCGGTACGTGCATGCTCTGGCTATTCTGGCCGGCCGGCCGGTGGGCACGTGGCTACGGAGGTGCAGGTCTGTTTCGTTTGGTAATAGATTTATTTTATTGAACTTTATTAAAATTTGGTCATACTAAAATTTGGTTATCAAATTGGCTATCAATATTTTAGCTAAAGATTAGAAAGAAAATGAACTAGAAAGCTAAAGAAGAGAAGAATCTTGCTAAAATTTAGTAGCAAACCAAATTATTACCAAATTTGATAATTGACACTAAAAATTTGGTAAGGCAAGTATTTCTAACTCTTAGAAGTAAACCAAGAGGCCATGCATCACTGTAGTATACCTCCCTTTTCTCCATCGATCTGCAGTGTATACGAACGTGTCTTTCTCAGTCTCTATCATAATTTCCTGGCTATTCAACGATCGATCGAGCTGCCAATGGGCAGGACAGCTACGTGTAGATACATGGCCTGCCACGCGTATGTAGAAAACGCCCGCTTTTAGACACGAGAAGCGCGAGCCAGATCAGTCCATGCACGTTTCTGCTTCGCTGCAGTTAATTAACACGTACGTACGTACCTACTAGCATGCATCTAGCTAGCATGACGAGATCGAATCGAAGCAGATGGGAAAAAAAAGGGAGAAACGCATGGATCATGGCATGGGTGCGCGGGTGGTTAGAGCTGTAAACAAAAAAAATCTTGAAACTTGTAAATTATTCGAGCTCAGTTTGTAAAAGGCTCGATTCGAATTCGGCTCGAGCTCTGAACGAGCCAAACTCAAGCTCGAGCTCGAGAGCTTAACCAGCCGAGTTCGAATAGTTTGCAAGTCTATTCTAGTATGAATCGAATTTCTTTAAGTTAAGCTTTCTCGGACTTGTTACTGAGCTTCCTCGAACCGAGTTTACTCGATCTTGTTACTGAGCCTACCGAGCTTACCAGAATAACCGAACTTACTCGAGCTTACCGAGTTTACTCGAGCTTATCAAGCTTACCGAGTTTACTCGAGCCGAACTCAAGTTGGAGTTCGAGCCTCGACCAAGGCTCAAGCTTGGTTCAGTCCAAACTCGAGTTCAAGTTTTACCGAGCTCGAGCCTAGAGAGTTAGACTCGCTCGAACTCGACTCGTTTACAGCTCTACAAGTGATGATAGATTGCTAGGCCTTTCGTTGTTCGCTCAGCTAGCCGCACGCATGCCGCAAATATATAAGCGGCAAAAAGGTGGCAACACAAACGAGCGGCGATGGTGCCGGTCAAGCAGGGGAGGCAGCGCATGCGCCCACCGTCACACGGCTTTCGATCGATCGCGCCCGATTCCGGCCGCGCGCGCGGCTACGAACAGCGACACGTACGTACCGGGCCGAACGTACGATCAGTGGCGTGAGTGCGTGACTACCACAGAGTCCACGTTTGGCCCTCTTCGAGGTCAGCAATTTCGCTTGTGGTATTATTCTATTTTATGTTTTCTTTTTTTATTTAATTTATGTATAAATTTAGATAGCGCGAGAGTATGTTTGTATATAAATTTGAATTGTATAGTATTATATTTGCTATGTTTGTCAAATTTATATCAGCTTGCTTCGGTTTTTATAAACAAATTTCTAGCTTAATCCTTTAACCTTTACCCCCATTTTTATCCCGAGTTCGTTACTGTGAACCATCGTAAATGTCGTGCCGGTCGTCACGCACACGCATGCATGTATCGATTATGGATCGGCGCGCTCGGCCAAGAGTTTCGGCCGCGCGGGGAATCGCCCGCTCGCTCGCCCGCGCGCGTACGTCGCAAGTACGTACACACCTTTCGTGCGGTCATATCAGGTACGTAGCACACGCCATCGATCTCACGTTGTCATGTTGATTACGTAAGCATCACCGCCTGGACGCGCGATCGATCGGCATCTAAGGGCATCCGCAATGGTTAAAGATAATTGCTCTCTATAGTAAGATCCATGTCATCTATATACCATGCTATAGTAAATCCATGCAATGGTGAATCTATATAGATGTCTATAGCTATTTTTAATTAATAGAGTCTCTCTCTTTCTTCATTTAATTAATAGACAATCTACAGTGCAGTAGATAGCGGCTCTCTCTCTTCATTTAATTGCTTGCCACATAGGATAGATGCTGATATGAACTTCTTATAGATAGCTGACTAGGTACCATTGCGAATGCCCTAAGTACGTACCAGATAGTTTAGCATTTCTGCGATGGATCTAATAGAAATTAAGTTGATACACTATATATATGCTATGTCCAGTTGAAATCAATTGGTAGACGTACGCATTCCCGCAAATTAGCATGTTACCCGTGCTGCTGTACTAATTTACTAAAATTATAATACAAATAGTTATAAAGCCTTACAAATTTCAAATCACTAAAATCAAAATCAATTAAGACAATAAGTTTGAACCACGGAACATATGATGTACTTACATTTTTTTAAAAAAAATTGAGGGTGCCGACACCCATCTAGATCCGTTCGCGAGCGTCCGCGTGAGTCGTGAATATTAAGCACTGAAGCACCATGCATGCATGTAAATTCAACTTCATTCGTACGTGGCCTTTAATGTCTATAAACTTGTGTCAAACTTGCTGGCTTGGCTAATTAACTTGACGAAATCCTCTAGAGCCTAATCAATTGGCTCGAATTTAGCTAGTAGTATTACACTTTGTACGGACTGAATTCGACTGCTTGCAATTAATTAGGCGCTGTATGGACACTGTTATACTGGTTGTTACGATCTTGCTGGATTAAAGAATGTTATCTACTTTCATTATTGGCCGTTGCTTTCTTCTCTTGATATTGTAATGACGGGAGGCAACTAAATTAAGCTGCCTTGCCACGCGTCTACATGCTCGATCGCTCTCTCGAGTACCCTGTGGGAGGACCGAGCATCATGGCGATTTAGTTGCCTCGGCAGTCCCGTCGTATAGTTTATAACTTGTATAAATCAGACACTACGTGTAAAAATGAAACTATGCTCCCAATAAATAGTTTCTTCAAAATAAACTCTCATCCAATATCCTCTTTTCTCTTATTTTCTCACCCAATCCCCTTTTTCCCTTTCTTGGTACTTGTGTAGAAATGATTTCCTGCATGAGAAATGGTTTCCTTCTCTTTCATCATTAACTCTACCTCCACATCACCATTTTGTTTACATAGCAACCTAATTAATGCTATGGAAACTATCCTAATCATTCCATTAGGATTGCCCTTAGAACCTCGTTTCATTCTCAATGCGATCACGCACCACACTGATTGGTAATCACAGCCCCTCGAATTAATGGCGTCTTAATTCTCGATCGTCGTGTTTGGTTCTTGGACGATTAACTTGCTTTATCTCGAACCACGTAACCGTTCGATTACACGTTGCCATTCTCATCACTGGCTGCACGCACGCGCATATACTTAATTCGCTGTGACCGGCAATAAATCGAGGTCAAACGGTCGAAATTAGGAAAAGATCAATGCCAATAACGCAACTAAATTCGACATGTGAGAGATGGATGCACGCACGCTCCCATGTCACGATCAGTGCTACTTCTCATGGCACAAAGCCGGCCAATTAGGCTTTGCATGTCTTCTCTGGAAAGAGGAGGACTTGATGATTTATTCGTTCACCGGAACCAGTAGTCAAAATTGCTAGTCTGGCGATGAGTCATTGAGAGACAGCACCAGCTACTAGCTACATGGATATATACTCCTTTCAGTTACAAATAGTTATTATTTTGAATATCGTTACACTACAAATACGATTTTCATCTATCTAATTTAAGTAGTTAAAAAGATACTAACCGTTAAAGTTTTAAAGATTTAACTAAATCTATATCATCAGAATGTAAGTATTGACGGCCATTTGAGAAGATCCGTCAGCTCCGCCATGCACGGGCGCAGGCGATCCGCTCCGGCCAAGATCCCACGCCGGCTCACGCAATGCGGAGGACGCGCGGGGTGCAGTTGCCGTCGCCGTCGCTGCGCTTCGGCCGCAGCAAGGGCTCCTGCTTCTCTCGTGCCATTCGCGTCGGGGTTACGTAGGCGTCGCGGCCATGCGTGGCGGCGGCGTCCGGAGGTGATTATCCACGAGGCGAGAGCGACGGGATGCCATCTTCAAGTGGTGCGGTTACTGTTGAGTCGATGATTTGCGAGCTCCGATCGTCGCCTCCCGTGCGCCGCCGAGGCCTGCTCCATCGGCGCCTTCTGATCCAGCCAGGTCGCGCGACATATCCTCGGGCGATCTTCTCGCCCATGGATCTGGCCGGCCGATCGCAACAGCGGATCGGCGGCGAGCTGGATCTATCTTTCTCTCTGTGAGGGCGGGCTGGTGGCCCGCGCCATTCTTGGCGATGGCGTGGTGGCGGTGGCTCCATGTTGGGCGGGTCGTGCGGATCGGGCAAGATCGGATTGTTTCTTCCAATTAGGGGGAGAGGGGAAGGATCTAGATGAGGCGACGCCATAGCGGTCGTGCTCGTTCCTTTCGGATGGCCTTCATTCCGAAATCTGTTTTGGATGAAAGGAGGTGCAATTCGCAGGGTGAGTTGTATAATGCAAAGTATCGTCTTTCTTCTTCAAATTTGGAGAAGATCGTTTGTCGCGAGATTTTATTTTGTTGCGGAGGCAAATTCGATCCTCTTGCTGCAATGCTGCCTTTGTTCTGAGTCCAATCTCGGCGAAGTGCAACCGGATGTCTGCATATTGGGCAACGATGCTTTAGAATCTATTCAAAGTTTGATGAATGGATCAAGTCGGCGTGTTCTTCGCTTCGGTTCTGTTGTTTTGTCGAGTCTGGAATGTTACTTTGTCATTCATTCGAATTTGAATGGTGCTAGGTCGGTTGGGTTGGTGGGCTGCGGTATTTCTTTGGTGGCGATCGATTTCATAGTCGCGATTATGGTGGTCAACTTCATCACCTTCGTGAAGGGCTTCGTTCCTCAAGATTTCAAGGGCGTGGTCGTGGACGGTATGGAGTCCGTGCTCGCGTTCAAGATTTTGGGGGCCGCGCTGATTCAAATAGTCGCGGTGTTCTTACTGGTGGCGCTCAGAGTGTTGGAAACCCTGGGGGCTTCCGGACTGCTTCTGCGGATATCTCTGTCTCTATTATTCAATAATGCTATGCGGATGTGATATTTGTAAGAACTCGGCTGTGTGCAATTGCAGAGGCCGGATTTTAATCCTTTATCTAAAAAAAATTAAATCTATATCTAAAAGGATAACTATTTGTGACGAGAGGGAGCGTACGGATAGGACTTTCTCAAAGATTATTAGGAGTTCGTGCCTTGCATTTTTGACTCGATTCTTTGCTTGGCTTCTCACGCCTCTCCCTATTTCTCTCTCGCGCGCGCGGGCGCACGCGATGTCGGCAACACGGCAGTGCAAAAGAAGCAGTTGTCGCGCGAGTTCGGCTGGCTGGTCGATCCAAGTCGACATGTCTGACTCATCCACATCTACTTATGAGTTAATAATCCAATCCGTTTGGCGCGGCAGCATTCTCTTCGTGCCACGTTTGTGGCTTTCCCTGTAAGCCTTTGTGCGCTGTGCCCTGCATTCCGACAGACTATGCATTTCAATCCACTCGCACGTTTCATATATAAATTCAGCGTTGTGCGGGACAGAAGGACGCATTAATTTGCGTGTTCCTGAAAAAGAAGGAAGCAACACGCATCCATCAGGAGTTTCAGAATGGCATATGAAACCTAGCTATATATTTTTGTTTCATTTTTTTGTTTAGATCAGAATGTACAAAAGAAATAAGAGCGGCATTGCGCAAGAAGAATGTATTATATATGAACCAAACGTCGATCAAGTCACCAAATTAAATCTGCATGAGTTGTTGTCGATGTAACCACTAGAGGCATACCTGAATCTGATGGCACTGCATTTCTTATGTGATTAGTTTCAGCTTCTCCTCACTTGAAGGGGAAAAAAAACCATTTCTGACTTTTAAGTGTTTGCTAGTAGGCTATAAGCAACTTACTTCTTCAGATGATATCATCAGATAACAAGAATAGACAATTTCGTAACCAAATAGTAGTCAAATGCAAATAAACAACTCAGAGTTCAAACAAGTTGTTCTGCACTGTCGGTTCACGTCGCTACTGGACTGGTTACAGACTCCGAATTGCAGAAGTACAGGTTACAACGAAGAGCACAGGTCCTGAATGTCATCAAATATGTCAGCTCAAGAAACAAAACTGCAGCTGAACTGCTGGAGATCAGACTGAATCTTCAATGCAGGTTGTCTGTGACAATCACAAAGTCATTTATTATTAGATGACTAAGATCTCAACCACTTCAGATCTGCAGTGCTCATCATGCATGCCTCCGACTGTCGGACCCTGCGGTTGGATGACATCTTAAATAAGCTTATGTATGGGCACCGGGCTGTGGAACATGATTGTCAAGGCGGCAAGGCGAGGCGAGGTGCCAGCCGAGCATCTGGACTTCTAGGCACCTAGATGGGCATCTAGACGAGGATTAGGTAACCAAAAATGTCTAGCAATATCATTATATCACTAATACATATTAATCAATATCAGTATATCACCAAAATAAATCTGGCTCCACCCATTTTCTCTTTTCTTCCTTTCTTTCCCTTTTGTTTTTCCCATTTTCCTTTTTTTTCCTTCTTTCTTTATTTTCCTTTTCTTTTTCTTCCTACTTTTTTTTCCTTCCTTCCCTTTATTTGCCCTTTTTCTTCCTGTGGGCGAGCCACACCTAGCACCTCGCCTCCCCCGTGCCACCTCCCCCTTCACCCCTTCTCCCGATGCCGCTCCTTGCCTACCCCTGACGCCGCCCCTCCTCTCATTGCCGCCTCCTCTCTCTGCCGCCTCCACACCTCCTTGCCTCCCCACGTTGCCTCCCCCCAATGCCGCCCCTCCTCCCTCCGCCGCCCAATCGCCTCGCCCAAGTGCATTTGGTGATGCCTGGACAGTCCAAGCGACCGCCTTTCCTTGGCTAGGCAAGGTGCCGAGCTATGGCGGGCAGCTACCGGCGACTGGATGCCTAGGCGATGCCTTGACAATAATATTGTGGAATTACAATTGAAATGCTGCTCATATCAACAGGAATTAAAGCTAGCATCAGTACAAATGATATTGTATAGCGATATAAAGTAAGATTTTCTAAAATCAGGTCAAGCAGTTACAAACAAATTTGGTCAAATAATCTTGTCATATTAACACACAATATTTGGTTGCCCACTTGCTGTGTTCTGTATTAGTTCATGTCTTAGTTCTTACCTCCAACATGCTGGGCCAATTAGACTGAAGTATAACGTACGTTTTCCCCCAAACAACCCAAACCAAACCCTATCTTTTTGCATATCAATCATATCATGGTTACTAAATGTCATATGCATTCTCTCATCATAGATTAACTGAAAGTGAACCAATATGACCCAAAATATTTTCTATCTGTGTGATCCGAAAAGTCGTATCATGATATCAGACGTCTCACCACCAGCTACACTTATAAACTGTTCCCTTGATTCACCGACATCATGACATTATTTTCCCAGTCAAACTGGCCACTATTCAGCATCGTCAGGATGAAGAAATGCTGCTCGCCTCTATTACCTGAAAGCACCCAAATCATTAGAAAGCAACATATATATATATATATATATATATATATATATATAACTAGAAAACTTTCATGGCGTAACACGCCCGCATTACCAGAAGAAAAATGTTTTTTCAGCCGTTTGATTTTCTAAGTCGTCGAAATAATGAGAAAGCAGGGAAAAAAATAGAGATAGAGTTGTAGAAATATCTCTTCGGCAATTATTTGGAAAATATTGGAGACCGAGCTGAAAAACCACGGCGGGGAAAAAGTCTAGAGGGAAAAGGGCGGAAAATTATTAGAGATGTTAACCTTCTTTTTTGTCGAGTTTAATACTCTGTCGTTAGCGAGTAATAATATATGCTTTTAAAAAGTATTAAAAACTCGTGGCGTAATACGCCCCGCGCGTGTGTCGTTTCTCCGTAGGAAAATTTTATTTTTTTCTCGGGGGCGTTTTATTTTTTAAATCGTCAAAATGGGGAAAAAATAGAGATAGAGTTGTAGAAATATCTCTTTTTGTGAATTATTTGAAAAATATTGGAGGCCGAGATGGAAAACATGGCGGAGAAAGAGTCTAGAGGAAAAGGGTGAAAAATTATTAGAGATGACAACCTATTACATCGAGCTTAACACTCTCGTGTTAGCGGAGTAATAATACATGTTTTAAAAAATATTAGAGATCGTGATTGTCATGAGTAATAATACATGTTTTAAAAATATCGAGATCGAGATGGGAAATCGAGCTAGGAAAAAAGTTTAGAGATAGATTTGCACAAATATTTCTAGCGACAAAATTTTTTTTGGGAAAGCGGAGAAAGGACATGTTTTAAAAATGTCGAGACTCGAGACCGAGCTAGAAAACCGAGGTGGGGAAAAAAGTCTAGAGGAAAATGGCGAAAAATTATTAGAGATGACAACATTCTTTTGTCGAGCTTAACACTCTACGTTCACGGAGTAATAATACATGTTTTAAAAAATATCAGAGGCCGACGTCCGTGAAGTAATAATACATGCTTTAAAAAATATTAGAGATCGAGATGGGAAATCGAGGTGGGAAAAAAGTCTAGAGATAGAGCTGCACATATATTTCTAGTGACAAAAATATTTTTTCGAGAAAAAGCGGAGAAAGGACCTAGGCGTAAAAGCAAGGACCTGAATGTTACGTTTTTGGACCTGTCTACTATCCTTAAAAATTAGAAAAGGGCTTGTTCGCGATTTGAATTTAACGGGAGGTTCTTTTTGTAAAATGACGCTCGAGGGACCTGAACGCGAATTTAGAGGAAAAAATCTTCCTCACTCAAAAAATCGCGAAAGACTTATTTGTAATTTACAAAAGGACTAAATCGCAATTTTTTTTTGAGCCGAGCCGCCGGCTCGGCTCAAATCAATGTGGCTCGGCTCAAATCACGGCTCAAATCAATGTGCTGCCGGGAAGTCTCCAAGATTTAGAGAAGGTATGATAGCATGGCGCGTACTGACCACCTAAAGAATGGAAAGTATACATTGTAGAGGCGCTGTTCATGGCGAGAAGATGAGGTTATGCAACATGGACTAAATGTTTAAGATGTAATGTAACGTAATGCGTGCTTTGTACTTTTCGTAGCAAGTTTGGTTTACGCTGATCGAAAACAGAATAGATTGTCTTCCTCTGTAGCAGTCATTGTCTCAGTCTCTGCATGCTTGGTAAACTAATGGAGTAGGGTATCTAACTTAGTAGAGAAAAACATCAACTCACTTTCCATCCCTCAAAGGTCAAGTTAATTTCTTTCTCCTAAATTATAGAACGTTGAACAAGCAGGGTTCAGTTGATCCTTCACCGTCTGAAAGAAACGAAAACATTGTTTCAGATCTGGGGCGCTGGGGTTGGAGGCGGCAGATTGTGGACGGTGGCTCGCCGGACCAGCGTCTCCGGCTAGATTTCTAATGCAAAATTATTGTGATCTTCCTCTGTGTCCTAATAAATATTCTTCTTTGCTTTATGTTCTCTGTATACATGCATTGAATATAGTGCTTAGTGATAATAATTAAATGTAATCTAGTTATTTTCAATATCTTCTTAGTCTATGTGTCAAAAAGAAATACATCTTATAAAATTAGACAGATGGAGTAATATTTTGGAGTTGCTAACAGCTAATGTAACAAGCAACATACATTGCTAGTAATTAATGTACAATGTGGAGCCACCTCTAGTAGTTAATTGCCAAAATATATATAATATTGGTCTTGTTTTGTTAAGTTTGTCGAATGGAGCAGAAGAGTGCAAATGGAATGTGAAACGGATATTTGGTATAGGAGATATGATGACTAAAACGCTGCAAATGAGAAATAATAGCCCTATTTAATGCTGATGGCATCCCACTACTTTTGTCTTTATGTGATTAGAATGCACGAGGGAGACAAGGAAACGAATTGGTCCATGTGCAGTATAGAAAGTAAGTAGGGTGGAAGGGATCAAGTAGCAGCACGCTTGCGCTATAGCCCGGCGGTCGCGTATTAGGCACGTCCACGAAAAACTAACTCCAGTTCTTGCAAGATAATCACACTGGTACAACACAGGAAATTGCACATAAATTAAACATACTGTTAGTGTTATATTATTCTCCAATCAATTTATCTTCAGTGCTAAGATATACACAACAGCCAACAAAGTAGATATCATCTTATACAAGTATGCAACACAAATAGCATAGTAATCGTTCCTTGCCAAGCTGCACATTAGATAGTTTCGTTCAATCAAGTGGGTCCGTGACTGAGCAGACCTCTATAGTTTTGGAGTTTTCAATCGCTTCTCAGGACATTTTCCTTGCTTTCTTATCCTCCCATTCCTTGCGGGCAGCGACAATCAACTTGCCTACATTGGCGTGAAAGCCAGGATATGGTTCGTACCCACCAAACTTGTGAAGAACCTGAAGCAAACGAGAAGGTGTTATGACTAGCGCGGTAATTTTGTTGTCATGCATCCAGGGAGGCGACATAGCAGTTCTAAAACTACAGCGATGCCGAAGTTTACCTCTAAAAGTACAAAGAATGGGGCCATCAGGAAAGCCTGGACAAGATTGTCAAGGAGAGCAGGTGCTCGCTTCTGCAATGAGGATAAGAGTTAGGTGTACTCCCGTCGGAGAGATTAATTATATAACTAGTGCCTAATCTAATAGCAAAACAGAGACTTGCCTCGAAAACTCCATGTCCAATGAATTGCATGGTCCAACAGAACAGCTGAGCTACCAACACTACCTGTAACAAAACCATGAATTAATTATTGAACCATAAACAAAAAGATCGCATCTTGAAGCAGCTCCAGTTCACTGTGCTAATATTACATGGACAAAACAGGGACACTCTTTTTTATCAGCTCCAACCTTGCAACAAGGAAACAATGCACCCCTTAATTTTCAGAGCAAACCATTGTCAGATACTAAATTCTTATGTTGAGAAAGAATGAAGAGAGAATGGATCCCTATGTAAGCACCTGCACAGTCTACTTCTAAAATTTCAAATCAGTGACCTAGGCCCTATGAAATTGGTTCAAAAGAACTATCAACTTTGTGCATCAGAATTAGTCCATGACTTCATGGGCACAAACAACATGTAGGCTGTAGCATAAGGCATACCAAAATGCCTTCTTGCTCTTTTAAGTAACCATATGCAGGGCATTAGTTTATCAAAATAGCTCTTGTATGGTACACTAAATTAAATATAGATGGTTCATTCTTTTCGATCTAGTGGATCAAATTAGCTAGTATTTATTTATATTTCTTTCGGTAGTAGAGTAGTAGGAATACCCTCAACATATCAATAGCTGGATTTAATTTCTACTACACACTGTACACTATCAGTATAATGTATTGTAACATTTCTCTATCAAAATGATGAGTAGTGATCTGATGGTGCAGCAGCAATTAGTAGTGGATGACACAAACATGTTGTATGCCTTCTTGAAGAGACAGGTAGCTTAATGCAAGTAATTCATGCATCAATCATGAAAAGCGACCTGATGGTCCAGTGGTTAGCTGTGACATCTGGATAAAGCAAGTGCTGTTACAAGAGACAGATCCATCCTGGAGTTTCTATGACAAAGTAATAATTTTGTACAGACAGCCTCCTGCCAGAACCAAATCTTTTTGTGATACAAAATAATAACCTTTTTCTGCTACAAGATATGATCATTAAGTGTGAAAAGGCCGATAGTCTCATCTTATTCCAGGAATACCTTCAAGGGAAACTATGACAATGGCCTATTGTGAAGTGAATGTGTGTCATATGATTTAGAGTTTTAGACATTTACATATCAGTAAATAAGTCTCAAGCTAGCGATTTTATGTTAGCATCAGGTGATGACTTCGACCCTTTTCTCTAATGGAAATCAGGCTTCAGATGCTCCATATCCCCTTTCCCCCACTAATTAGCTAGGATGCAGTATATACTTTTGGCTTTGGGCCTTTCCTGCGCAGCTTAGGTGGAAGGCGAAGAAGGTGCACTTATGTGGGTGGGGAGGGCAACCATTGAAGCATCTCCAGGTCACATCACCCACCAGGAAGGCATAGAGGCACTAGTTGGCCTTCAGCAAACCACCTTGACAACCTTAAAATCTCTCTCCCAAGGTTATTGAGTCGGCAAGTCGAGTCGAGTCGCCAAGGGACCAACTTGTCGACTAGTCATATTACTTATCGACTTGCCAACAAACCACCCTTGGACGATAGCAAATTAAACAAAGCATGGAATAAACAAGACTTCAATAAATTTAGAGCATGCTACCTCATCTTCTCCTACAACAGAATGGAACAGTTGCTACCATCACATCTGCTACTTTGCTACTACTGCCACTGATAATCTGCTACTACTACTTATTGCTACTATTATTCTAGTAGTACTACATTAGTATTTAGTACATTACTACTTGCTGGCCACGCTGCTACTACTACAAGAGGTCGAGAGCATTAGAGCAAAACAGAGCAGATTAGCATTCAGCAAAACAGGGCAACAAAGCGGAGAGAAGGGAGCTCAGGAGAAAAAGGATCTGAGGGAAAAGGGATGAAGGAGGCAGGTGAATCCGGAGACCAAGACGGCAGCCTAAGCCAGAGGCAAAGGCAAGACAGCTGGAAGGAGAAACCAACAGGTGGAGGCAAGAACCAGTGGCGGCTGCTTGCTAGTTGCTAGGGTTTATGTTATGGGTCGAGCGAGCCATAACAGCCAGGACGTGGTGCATGGCAGCATGTCATTAATTAGGATTAGAATAATTAGTTTCCTTATTATTTGGGTTTGTTTCCTTTTAAATTATTTCCATATAATAGGGATTAGTTTCCTTAATACAAGAATAGGTTTCTTAGGGGTCAAGTCTAGCCATCCCTATAAAAGGACAACACGGTATGTATTATGCATCCAAGCAATAAGTAAACCAAGTCTCTAGCGGATCGGTAACGCCATCGATAAGCGGCGGTGGCTCAAATGCGACCAAGGCGCTAAGCCGACAACGACTCGTTTACGCCGCGTCAAGGGCCCTATCTCATCCCGTTCGCGTGTGCGGATCGCTGCGTAACAATTGGTATCGAGCAAGCGATCCTCCTACCACGATGACCATCGAAGATCGCATCTCAACCTCACGCCTCGTAGGCCAAGAAGGCCCAGCGCTTCATCTCGTGCGAATCTTCCAAACTTCAACCTTGAGGACAAGGTTGATTCGCAGGGGATAATGTTATGGGTCGGCGAGCCATAACAACCGGGGCGTGGTGCATGGCGACATGTCATTAATTAGGATTAGAATTTATGTGCCAAGACCCTTTATCCTCTTTAGTTTTCAGCATGACGCTAGGCTACCTCAAATGACGCACCAAATCGTAGAAAAAGCGAGCCAAGTCGTGCGCTCTCTCCCGCACTCGCCCACAAGTTGTCCAACTTCTCTCTCCAAGTCGTTGATTAGTCGTTCCAAGTCAACTAGTCGGCAACAAGTCGCTCGACTTGCTCAACTAGTCAAGTCGGTGGCTCCAGTCGAGCGCCACCATCCGACTAGATGACTAGTCGACGACTTAAAATCTCTCTCCACACTGAGGAAAACCAGAACACAGATCCTGATGAATTCAATTGAGAATGGATTCATTATGTTCATAGCCTACCTCTATAGCACCAACACATCGGTTTGGTGATGTATCAGTATCCGACACATGTCAGATACACACACGACACTGATACGCCACTCAACACATATTGGTCATATGTTGGACAATTAGATAGCCAGAATAAATAATTTTAATGTTCGATATGGCTTCAACATTTCATTGACACATATCCGACACATATGATGACACAGCTTGACCCAGCACAACAACTTAAAGGGTAACCCTAGCCACCTAAGATAAGCAAAACACCAACATCAAGGCTCCATTGTGGCACAATGTTGACATTCTAGATAAGGGTGGTCCATCTAGAGGAAATGTGAAATGGAGATACAAATATTGCAAATATGTTGGCACTAATAGCTACACTAGAGCCAAAGTGCATTTGCTAAAAATTACTAATGATGATTGTAAGATATATCTTAAGGTGATGGTACCTATTCTTACTCAGTTTAGAAATGAAATTGCAAAGGCTGAGATACACATACCTAGTTTACACTTTACATTATTTCAGATTGACAAGCACATAAAAAACGGAGAATAATACTTATGCATATCATTATTATTAATTAAATATGTATAGCTCTGTCGCCATGCCGACATTTTTGGGGAAAAAATGGCAAATTCTGTGTCGGTGTCGTGTCGACAAGCACATAAAAAACAGAGAATAATACTTATGTATATCATTATTATTAATTAAATATATATAGCTCTGTCGCCATGTCAACATTTTTGGGAAAAAAATGGCGAATTCTGTGTCGGTGTCGGCGTCGTGTCGTATCGTGTCATTGTATCTATGTCCGAGCATCATAGTAGCCTATCACCAATACACAAGGTCTGGGTGTTAAAGTCACGATCAAGCTTCATTGATAATTTGTTGGATGGGTAGCTGTGATTCTGTTTGTGTTTTTCTCATTTTGTGGTGCGGTTGAATGTTTTTGATGCTTGGAGGTTTGATAGTTCTGTGAAATGGCCACGATACTCCAGTTGATGTTCTGGAGGTTCCAGTTGGCTGGTTAGGGGTAATGGGTTTCCTAACTGATAGCCTGATTTCGGATGTTTTTAGATGGTTTGGTGTTGGTTGTTGTGGACTAAATGTTGACTTGGTTTCAGAAATGGAACTGGGGCATCCTTGTTTGGATGTCTTCTTGATCTAAAAAAAAATACACCAGACTTGCACACTATACCCAAAATTGTGACGATATCACCCAATAAAGCAATATAAAGATTTCAACCTTAATCCTATTGAAAAAATCAAAACTAATATACCTTACTAGCATAAGTTGGCAATGAGGCCACGACATCATCGTGTAAAAAAAAAAAATCGGCTATCAGTTTATCACCATGTTAATCGAATGAAGTTTCTATGGCCTAATTAAACCGAGCACCAATTGAAGTAACAAATCAACACACCTACACTTGACCACCCAAGCACAAGCTACTACTCCACTAACCACGAACGCAACCTAAACCGGACCAAAAATTCCGTACGTACGACCAAACCGGCAAACAATTACAGACAAAACACTAACTCTCACCGATCACAAAGGCAAGCTACAAAATACGAATCAATCCAACCAACTTACACAGGAAAAATCATCACGACACGCTCAATCGAACGAACGATGCAAAAGGGGGACGGGGGATTCTGTGACCTTGCATCCGGCGGAGAAGCCGAGGCGGGCGGCGAGGGCGACGCTGGCGGCCCAGCAGAGGAAGCAGAGGGCGGCGGCGAGGGCGCCGGCGCGGCGGTCGAGAAGGAGGTAGAAGGCCCCGTACAGCGCGGCACCGGCCGCGGCGGCGTGCGGGAACGGGGCGGTGAGGTGGAGGAGCAGTGTGGCGGTGAGGAAGATGGGCCAGACGAAGAGCGCGTGGATGGCCACGTTGACCGGGTTGCTGTGGTACGCGCCGTAGAAGGCAAAGTGCCGCTCCAGATCGAGGAGGCCGCCGCCACCGCGAGGCTTCGCCATGGCTTGGCTGACCCGGGGCTGCTTGGGTTCCTTCCGATGAGAACGAGGAGGCTTGTCAATTTGGAAATGGGCACGGGACACGGGTGCCTCAGCGCTTACTGGCGACTAACCATGGTTACGTGTTACCCTGTTGTGCGAAATTTAAAAAATTTGGTCGCACGGCGGTACATTTTGTTAAATTTGGTTCACGGATGTTTCTGAAAAAAAAAATATGTAATTTTGGTTTTCTTGATTTTTTTAAAAATCGGTTGTGAGAAGTCATCAGTGAATTTGCTGAATTTTTTTGGGAGGAAACCGTGTAGAGACCTAAACATATTTTCTTTTTTTTTGTGTAATTTCAATTTTCTTTTTTAAAAAAAAATGGGTCGTTAGGACCGCCGTCGAATCTGTGGCCTGCTGTAAACTGTTGGAGAATCTGTGATTTCTTAAGGAGAAAACTGCGGAGGGACCTAAACATATTTTTTGCGTAATTTTGATCTACTTTTTTTTAAAAAAATGGATTGGTAAGATCCATCGGCGAATATGTGGACCGTTATAAATCACCGGCAAATCTGTGGTTTTTTAGGAGAAAACCGCGGAGTCTTTTTTTTTAAAAAAAATGGGTCGCTAGGATCCATCAGCGAATCTGTTGGTTGCTATAAACCGTCGGCGAATCTATGTTCTATGTTTTTTTAGGACCTAAATGTAAACCGCTTAGGGTTCCAAGCGTAATTTCATTTTTTGGTCTTTTTTGTTAAAAATCGACTGAAGGATTTAAACATAATTTCAAATTTTTTAAGGGCTTTTTCAAGAGGACGATGATGTGGCGTTGTTGGCTGGCCGGCAATCCTCACCGCTATAAAGATAGTTATATTATGCGTGGTGTTGTGAGTTTTGTTTTGAGTTGTGACTTGTACAAGTGATGTAATTTGTTTAAAAAATATCCTATGGTTCTGACGGAATACCTCGTCGCCATCCGATCTCTCCTCAGTCCTCACTTGCTCCTAAAGCTCTACTTCTTCCCGAATTCTCTATTCCCTTTTCGTCTAAAAAATTTCAATCCCTTCTACCTGCTCTCTCTCCATGTCGAGTGACGGTGACCGATTCATCGCTAGTGATGATAGATATAACATTGAGCCACTTTGATTCAGTCCCTACAACAGTTGCGAGTGTGTGTATAACCTTTCAACGGTGGATCTTTCACATCCAGCGAGAGCAGTGTGGCTCGGGATACACAAATCTGGCCACAGCTTCACACAAGCGTGATGGGCGCCTCCACCTTCTCCTCTGACTCTGGCACCGCCCTTCCCCTCCTCCTTTATCCCCAGCTCGAGATCTAGTGCAAGTGGTGACATGGTGCTTCACCTCTAGCAACGGGAAGCAATGGCTCGACTTAGGAAACACAGATCTAGCAATGTAAGTCAAGGAAGAGTAGGAGATGGAGACTTGGTGCGGAGCTCGAGCATGGATTCAGTGACGGATGAGGTCATTTGGTTCTATGGCTGTAGTGGTATTAGTGGCCGAAGCTAAAAAAGGGTGCGTCGGTAGCAGACAGTATCAGGCGACCCTTGGCGGTATGGTGGACCATCCTTACTAGGTGAGTTCATCGAAACTTTTTAAAAAACTTGTTTGAAACTTTTTGTTTAAAATTTATTAAAACCTTTGGTTGAAATTTGCTGAAACTTGTGTTTGAAAATCTGAAACTCGTTGAAACTACTTTAAACTAACCGAAACATGAAACGTTTCAAATGTTCTTTTGAAATTTGCTAAAACTATATGAAACTTGTTTGCTATACTGTTACAACGATATACCGTTCTCTAGTTGCTCTTGTAATTTTGTCATGAGTAATTTCCTAGTGCTCCCTCCATAAAAAAAAATAGGATGTACTTTTGAATAGTCTTATCCACAAAAATTAGATGTATTTCACATCTCGATAAAAAATTGGTATGATGTTTATTTAATACATGTAAAAAATATTTAGTTTTACTCTAAATGCATGTATGGAATATAGTGCTCAGAGGTAATAAGTAGGGATAGTTTAATCATGTTCATTGTTTGATTGCTCTACAAATTTGGATGTAGGGAGTGTCTCCGACCAGGACCTAGAAAATAAAAATAGAACCCACCTAGGGAACAGGTTTTGTTTTAACTGCCGATAATATCAAAGCAGACAAGAGAAAAAATCTTGAGACTTGAAATGTTCTAGAAAGATGCAAGAGAAAAAATCTTGAGACTTTAAACTGCTCAGTCAAGTTTGGCTTTCTTTCGCTTCGGAAAAAAAATGCTGAATATTTGTCTCTCATTTGACTGATGGAGTTGTGGTCTGCAGTACACCAGAACCTCGAATCTGGCATTAGCGTGGATTCACCCCTTTTTTTTAGAATGTGAATCCTTATTCACTTCTTTTTTTTTCATCCTTCTAGCAAAACTTCTGCAGACTTACTCCAACTCACCAGATTTTTAAAAAAAATATCAGAAAATTGTTGTTAATTGTGGTATGATCAACAGGGGCGGAGCTGGGCCTCGGGCCACTGGGGCCTGGGCCCGAGGCCCAGCAAATCAGCGCGGCCCTTACCCCCTTACCCCTCACCCGACCTCACTCATCAATCGGCGCTAACCTCGTGCGCGCCTGACGCTTCGTGTCCTCCTCTCGCCCAGCGGCCGCCAGCGGCCCTCGCCCTCGGCGCTCCGCCCGACCTCCGGCCTCCCGTCCGCTCGCGTCCCCCGCCCAAGTCTCGACGGCCCGGTGCCCCGACCCCAACTCTCGCATCCACCGGCTCCGACTCGGCGAAGAGGCGCCGCGCCCGCCGACCGGCGTTCCCACTTCGACCTCCGCCCGCGTCGGCGCCGCCGAGAAACGCCGCCGCAGCTTGCCGCTGCTCGGTTGCTCCAACGCCGCCGAACGATCTGGCGCGACAGCGTGAGTCGCGACCGACACCGCCGCCGCTCGCCGAGCCGGCCACCGCCACCGCCGCCGAAGTCTTGGGAATGCTAGCGTCGCCGCCACCCGATGCCGACCCAGCGCCCGGTAGTCCGAGTCAGCGCCATCCTCTGTTGTTCGACTTCGTGGCTCATTCCTCGTTCGGACTTCAGATCTGTGAATTTGTGAATGTCAATCGGACAATCGGTCAATGTGAATATGTGAATGTGATTGTTGTTTTGCGATTGGTAAGTCCTTTGGTAGAGTGGTAGTTGATTGATCAATTTGATCTAATCATCTAATGATCTTGATTGATGAATGAGTGGTAGTAGTTGATCGATAAATTCATAGTTGATTATTTGATTAGTTGATCTAATGATCTTGTCATCTTGATGCCTTGATACAATCAATAATCATTCAACTCAATTATCAACCATCATTCTATTTCTATGATTCAATCAAGGCTCGATTGAGCCTTGATTGAATCATAGAAATAGAATGATGGTTGATAATTGAGTTGAATGATTATTGATTGTATTGTCGATATTACTTACAAAAAACTGAAAAGGATTGCTATTTGTTAGTTATTACTTGCTATTTGTTAGTTGTTCTTGTATGAAAAATTGAAAAGGATAGTTTTCGTTATTTCGTGATTAATTGATTGAACTCAATTTCATGTAATTGAAATAGATGATGAAGAGGTCGAAGCCATTGTCATCTTATTTTCCAGCACAGTCACAATCCAACCAATCCCCTCTGGAAACAATAGGAACTGCAGCTGGTTAGGTGTGGTTTTTCCCTAGACTTCAGAGCATATCATTCTCTACACAATTGGTTTTTATCTTTCCTGCATGAATTGGAGGATTAATATTTCGATTAGAGCTTTTATCGATTCTTGTTGGTCCGTTTGAGGACACGAGGATCTGTTTCATTGTTGACGAGGATGTGAAAACAATGAATTGCTTGCATTTTGTTCATATATCGGATGCAGTGCAGTGAGATAGTTTGATCTCTTATTGAAAGGGTTCTATCTCTTATGTTTTTAGATTCAATTCAGTGTAAACAAATGCTTTTGAGTTATTACATGTTCTTGTGGATGCTTTTGCGTTGAGTACTCACCATTTTTGGGATCGAGAAAGGGCTATTCTGCGCAGGAGGCGCGGGCTTACCATGATCCTCGGCTTGATGCGACGGTGCTGCAAGTAAGTGTTGCTCACAATCGCTCTTATTTTGTGCTTTTAGTTGAACAAACAAAATGTATGCAAAATAGATTGATTTTGTTAAATTTGAATTCCATGTGGAATATTTCAACAATTCAAATTTATTTTTGATTGTGTATTTGTATTGTACGTTTGTTATACCTCAATGTTCATAGTCTTTGACGTTAGTAATAATCGCTTATTTCTGGCCCGAGGCTTACCCAAATTCTGGCTCCGCCACTGATGATCAACGTATTAATTGCTTAGTTTAACAAATTTTGAGGTCATGCGAGAATATCCAGTTCTAGCATCTCTCCGAGTTACAAGTGATTTACTGAAGCAAGTTCATTGCGGTCAGACAGTTGCTGCCGTGTACAATGACTTTGTTTGCGTTTGGGCCAAACAGCAGCCAAATTGACATGGCATGACCAAAATTTGGCATGGTCAGTGAGGGCTTCAATCCAAACAGCCCCTATATCTCTCTTTAGCCCACACGCTACGACTGCGTGCGGCCAGCATGGGAAAGTTGCGACTTTCGGCAGATATCTCAAGATTTCAGAGGGTTTGCCTGCGCATATTATCTATGATATACATTTATATTTCGTTCCGTTCTCACGCTTGATCGAATCTTGGATGAACATACATAATCTCTTTTGAGCTAGTAACTTTCGGGATCCGAACGAGGTTCACCTTTACACCTAAAGAAGAACACAAGGAATAGGAGAATAAAGGAATACTGAAAAATCGCATCTGGGCTTGGATTGCACCAGCAGATATGACTACCCAGAGGTTCCGTTCAGAAAAAAACTTCCCTGTGGTTCGTCTTGTCTTATGAGTGAACGAGTGATGAAAAAGAAATTAAGTTTTGGAAATCATGGATGCATGAATTCCTGACGAGTACTACTTCTGTAAGTGCGTTAGTGGGCTGTCCGTACTCTTTGTCACAGGCTCACGGCCATCCGGATCTGATAGGGTTCTCAAAACCACGGTTAATCGTTGTTTACCGTTGTTTTCATGCGTACCGAGCCAGCTTGGGAAGTTAAACCGGTTGGTTTACGGTTTCAGTTTAAATTTAAATTTGAAAATTTCAAAAATTTGAAAAAAAAATTATCAAAAAATTTCTAAAATTAGTATTAATTGCTCTATAACCTCTGGAGTGAAATATTTTATGGCCGACGTGTAGGATAATGTGGCTTGTTGTTTCTTCTTTCATACTTTTTCAATAGGTGGGAGAAAGTTGGCTTCAGCTTGTGAGTTAGCTTTCGCGGTGGTGACGCTCTCCTAGCTTCATACCACTTGCCGATCTGCAAGTCTCTCTTTGGCTTGATGGTGTTTGAATTCTTCCCTTCATGATCGGTTTCTATTTGAAGTGAGCCTACCGTGATTTTCAGGGTTTCTTTGCCACTAGAATTTGAGTCAACGTCAACACGACGTGAAACCCTTGACCCTATGTCTTGTATCGGCTCTTTTTCTTTTCCAGAACATTAGACCATGTTGATCGGAAAGGGATTAGCATCCAACTGCATCGTCGGCTCTTCTACGAATTTGAGTCAACCATCTTCTATAGCCGATTGTATCTACCATTGAAAATATTGTAATCATTAGTATTATGAGAAAACGAATTATGCCATTTGCAACACCTTCGCTTCTTAATTTCTTCAACCGATGGTATAATATGCCCTTCAGGCAAGCGTATTACGTTTTCTTGCAACAATAGATCAAAAATATAGTCACATTTAGAGACATCAAAAAGCATATTTTACTTTTGACTTATTTTGCATCGGCTTAAGCCATAAATAGACTAATGATTTTTTGGACTCTTTAACCCATTTGACTATATTTATTTCAACTTCATCATCTTCCGATAAATCGCTCAAGCCGTATTCAACGAGGTTAATGTTTGCTTTATCCTTATTATTGTTTTTTTAATTTATCCATAAAGCTTCTACTATCGGTAAAATTGCTTTCTTGAGCCGATACCTTATGCAACATGTGACTTAAATCGGTAAATTTCCGCCCGTCAAATTTTTTCTTTTGCTAGGGAATTAACCTTTGAAAAGCTAAATCAGCTAACTGATTGTCAAGCAAAGTTGTAGGATCAAGGATAATCGACTAGAGAGGAATTAATAGGAGGTTTCTAAATTTTTTGGCTCTAATTGCAATTAATGAAAACACTAAGCAAGAATTGCAATTTTGATAATTTTAAAGCTAGGTTCTCTAGGGTTCACTAAGTGTTCTAATAATCAAGGTATATGTAAGATATAATTCTAAGCACAAGATCAAGATGATTAAATTGCTAGAAATATAAATTGAGCACAAGAATAGGAAATTTAAACCACAAGAGAAGAGACACAAGAATTTATCCTGTGGTCTCGGAGACTTGCCGGTCTCCCCTAATCTTCGTTGAAGTGATTTGAATAACTTTAAACCGGCTCCAACCACTTGTGCCTTCCTCGATCACTTTGGTAGTTCTTTCCCGCTCCGGGTAAGCAAACTCTGATCTTTACAACTTGATAGGGCTTCTCACAATATCCGTTGAGAAGCTCATCGCGCATGAACGCCTCCAAGCCATCTAGGAGGCGGCAACCTCCCAAAGTAATAAGTCTTGATGCTTACTTGAGGTCAAATCAAGCGTCTACAAGCTCAACACTAAATGCAACATTTGAATTACCCTAACTCTCTCAAAATGTGAATTTAATGCACCCAATGAGTTGGAGACTTTTTAGAGCTCAAGAATGATCAATGGGGTCCAAGAGATACCCTAAAATGCAGGTGAGGGGTATTTATAACCCTTGCCAACCAAATATGGTGCCGTTGGCTAAAAGTATCTCAAAAATGCCCTAGGAGCTCAGTCATACCGCCTTAGGGCCGTATGACTGCTCTTCAGTAGCCAACAGTCGCTACAGTGCATTAAATGCACTATCAGTGATCGTTGGTCACTGTGGTCGGTATTGACCGAAGAGGGTCTGGTCATACCAGTCTTCAATTTTCCCCTTCAACCAAAAAGAGTGTTCTCTGGAAAAATCAGACTGACTTGACCCCGATCATACCGCTGGCCGGTATGACCGGACTTTTGGTGGCCAAAACTTCAACCTTTTGTAAAAAGCAGACTGGGGTACCTTCGGCCATATCGCCACCCGGTATGACCGGAGGAAACCCGGTAGCACGGCCTTCCAGATCAACAATGCAATTTTTTTATGCTTTTTGATTTTTGCTTTGTACGCAATATTATGCAAAATATCCAAATGTACATGTATTGAGCCTCTAAATATTTTTCAACATCAAATAAGCGACCAAGACTCCTCTTAATAGTACGACACCTATTCTAGCAATTTGATCTTTTCTCTAAACTCTGAGATCGGCAAAAACTATAAAAGATACTTAAATTTTGTACCTTAATCATCGACACTTTGATCTACTTTTCATCATTTTCATGCTTTCATGATTGCCGAAATCAGGACCAACCTATTCTCAAAATACTCAATTGAAAATATTAGTCCTTTAATCATAATTGTAATTAATTACAAAAACTAAATCGAATTAGGGGTCTAGATGCTTTCAAAAGTGACACCACAACACCGATTTTTTTATTTCACTAAATCTCTTAATATAATCTGTAACCGATTCTCTAAATTTCTGACATACAGAACTTAAATCAGAATCCTAAACTCTAAGCTTCCCGAGAAAAAGTATTTATAGAATCGGTTTTCCAAATTAGTTTATAAATTGACCGAATTCAGAGGTAATCTTGTGAACCATGTAAAGACAACTCCTGACAAAGATAGCTAGAACAACCTAATCTTTAATCCATGAGGCAGAGCAACTTCACCACATTGTGCAATGAGACGTCTGACGTGCTCCAAAGTGGTGATGAGTCATCCCCTGAAAATTTTGCAAAATCAGGAATTTTGAAGTTATTAGGGTATGCCATCCGATCAATATTATTAGGGTACGGCTTCCGATAGTTGGTAACATTCCCTTTAGGCTGTATGATGAATTGGTCTCGTAGTGCCACAGCAATCTGATCAGCCCAATTCACTATATTGGTTGATAAAATGTTAGAAGTTTGCCAATTACGTTTGTAACTAGCATTCTACCCCCCGAGCGTAAGCTTGGATTGATAGGTTGCTTAAGTCGATAGAAGCCGATAAGGCTGCTCGTAGCCTACGTTGATTCCCCTAGCAGTCGATTCTAATATTGGAACGAAGGGTTCCGAATATGTTACAACCTTGTATGGGGCTATATTCCTCTGCAGAATTGGTTCGGTGTATTGTGGGCACATAGGGGTTTCAACTGACTATGGAATCAATTGGGGAAGGCGCAAAACAGAGCTGATAGTGGTAAGTTGACTGGTGCATCCAACTTAGCAACATCGGTATATGCTTAATAATGCACAACCCCACTTGTACGAGAATCTCATAACAATATTATGGTTGACTGGGTTAGCATCATGGTAAGAGTTGTAGCCGATGGCTTAGGATTGGCCACTAACACTGGGTTGTGCGTGCTTAGCGTTACCGAATAGATTAGGTAATTCGGTAAGGTTTGCATTGGATCGATCAGATTTTCAGATGATGCCAACTCTTAAGCTGTGGTTTTAACACTATTGGCGATCATCGGCTTAAGAGTCATTACCAATGCCGACAACTTATTGATCAAAACATAGTGCACAGGTTGATTAATCGTGGCAGATAATTCAGCTTGTGCATACATGTATCAATTTACCAATTTATCAGTAATCCTTGTGTCGCCGAGGGGATTGACCGATGGCAATATGGTCTTTTGGGTGACACAACGTCGAGTTTTCTGATATCAACTCAACATCATCTTCTCGAGCGTAGACTTCCGATCCTCGATCTCCTTGCGATGTTCTACTGTTAAATCATCCATTGTTGGGATGATTATAGCTTCGGTGTTGATATCGGAAGGCAGAATTGATTTTTTGATATAAGACATCGTGCCTCACCGGGCGTGCCAAAAGTGTGTTGGTGCTGAAAAATATGACGACATATTGATTGGTTCAAACACACGCGAACGTTGGTTTCAAGATATTCGAGGCGTGCTAACTGATTTGATCCTACAATCAGTAAGATAGATAGGAATTACGCTCAAAACCGATCTAATGTGATAATTAGCACGAGTCTAAACAGCTATTCAAATCATATTAAATCGCAAGTAATGATAAGTCTAAACAACTTATTCAAGCTGATTAGATAGTTGATAAAGGTAGATTTTTCTCAAAAAGGCGATGCGTAATAAGATTAAATAAAACCAAGTCTGGATAAATTGGCATAACCGAATAATCAACGATCGGCCATACACAACTTTATTGATCAAGAATGAATTACAAAGTCTAAATTATAAAAGCTAGTCCTAATTGACAGGAAATGGAGATAAAAAGTAGATACGAGTTATTTGATTGATTGGTTTTTTTTAGCTCACCCTTGATCCTCCTTTTATAGCATGCATTAGATCGATCATATCCTTTTCCATGTGTTGCCAAACATGATCGGTATCGGTCTCCACCTCCTACAGATAAGACTCCTTATTTAGACTGATGCCAGCTACACATCGAAATCTGACTTTCTTCCCAAAATCAGCCATATATCTCCAAATCTTCAATTTCGATAGTTTAATTATCCAGATCTGGATTCCACCGTCCAAATCGGCTATACTGACCAAAGTTTGGTGCAAACACTAACAAACCAGGGAAATTGCTTAAAATAATGCTATGATACCAAATGAATCTCACAATTTTTTAAAATGGAATGGATATGCGCACACATGCCGACATCAGTTCCCTGGACATAAAGAACCAAGGTGTTAGCTATAGCAGCGAATTAATTGTAAATCACTAAATGAAGTCGAGGACAAATATAATCTGAAAATGACTGCAAAAGACATTGAATGTCTCTATAGAACCGGAGATACTTAGATATAATTGCTTCAGTAGATGGTGACGACCAGCTCAAATATGATAAATCGAGAATGCATCACTGCCAGATAAACCAAGTCCAAATATGGCTAATGTATGACTAGCTGAGGCCCGAACATGGAAGCTTGGTACTGCACAAATAAGAATTACGCATGACTACCCCGAATGCATTTTCTATCCAAAACCAATATATTATCCGCACAGACCCATAGGGTTCAGCTTTTGATTAAACAAACTTTTTAAAAATTGATCAGGAGTTCTAACATTCACTAAAAGAAGAAGAACAATCACCGATCTATAAACGCATACACATATCCCCCATATACACAGGGGCGGTACCAGGGGGACCTCCAAAATTTTGAAAGTCAGTATAAAATCATCTTTTTAGCATGTTAAATTTGTTTATTGAATTAGTTTTGATTTTGGTAGTTTGAGATTTTTAAGACCTTAGAACTATTTATATTATGTTTTTAGCAAATTTCAAATATATATGTTGGATTTACGATGTTACGAAATAATTGTAAAAGATTACAGAGTTGTATATGTGAAGTGTACATACCTAATAAGAAATTTCTAGTTCCGCCATTGCATATACATGCACACACTCCATACACTTGCACTCGAAGCCGTGCGCGCCCACGTCGAGCGGTGCTCTGAACATGGGCGGACGAGCCGCGCTGCGCGCGCACTCACCAGCCAAGCCAAAGCTCGGGGCCGCTGATTAAACAAACTTGAAAGGTTTCTCTTTTTAATTGTTGACAGCTGGAATGTACCTTTTTACTTTCAAGTTGTAAGCTTACGGTTCCATGTTGCTACTATCTAAACGTAAAAGCCCTATATTGTCAAAAAGAAAAAACATTTGAGATCCAAACCTGAGTAGAACCAAGAAGTATAACACATATATAATTGCAAAGAAAGAGCAATAAGCACCATGGTAAGCAAATAAGCAAATCGTATGCACCTCTTAGAGCAAGAAAGCAAATAGGCAGGGTAATAAGAATCCTACAAAATAGCAAAACATGGGCATACCATGAACAAAAGGACAGCATGCAGTAGAAGGGCAACAAAAAGGAGAACGCATCACACCTGAGGTGTGTGTAGGCAGAACACCACATAGATAAGCCACTTACCAGTACTAACAACACCAACTTACAATTTTCACATATTTGATTCTATATAAAGTTAAGATACATCAATCATGGAAGATCACACAAAGCTCAGCTTTTATCTAAACCTAACAGAAGGTGCAAAGCCCTAAACAGGACTGGATAGCCACAGCAATGTACTACGCAGAATCCACCAACTCTGAAGCGTTCTCACTCAGATTCCTGAATTCTCCAGAATGAACTGGATATGTGCAATCCCTCTAAACCAGCAAGTGACTATGGAGAGGAGGCAGAAGCAAAACGCTCGAGCATCAGGACATGGGAGGAGCAGAGATGGCAGAGTATAGAAGAATGGCCGAATGATGCTGCGAATAAAAACGCGAAATCACCACGGACCTCAGTGTGCGTGGCCACCACCTGCTGGCTGCCGGGGAGAGGAAGGGAAGGGCGGGGGATGGCTATGGTTTGGTGACCGGTGTCAGGCACAGTCTTATGGCGTAAAGAAAACTTCAGAGTTTTGTGGTTTACAGGTGAAGGAAGGTGAAGTCGGCAATGAGAGTAAAAGAAAAGATGGTTTCACTTATGCAAATGGAGGGTCATGATCAACCAACGCCAAGTTTTGTTAGCATCGGAGTGAGCTCAAGCAAGTAGTAATCACCTGGCAGTGTTAAAGTTTTGTCGTTTACTGTTTACCGTAATATAACAAATGAGTTACTGACTGTAATTCAGAAACCTGGCTTATAAGCCGATACCTGCAGAAAGGAAAAGGGAGAGCAGAACTTCATCTTGTGTCTCAAGTAAAACTAGTTCATAGGAGTACTTTAGCATCGTTCTACTTTACTCTTTCCCACGTTCAACTATCTGGCATTTGTTTTCGGATTTCGTATGCGTCTGGTCCTGACAACCGGGCCGACTGGGCCACACCGTGCGCCCCCGAACGAGGAGTCCCTATAGGCGAGGAAGGGGCGTCGGCCTTCACACGGGCCAATCCGAAGAAGCAATGCACACTACATAGGCCGAGTGGAGGAACGATGCTCCGGTTAGTGTGACTAGGTAGGTTTCGCGCGCTACCGAAACATGAAAGGCTTTGAAAATTAAATACAAATGTACTTAATATCAGTGAAAATTCAATGATTAGATATAGTATACATATATCATTTACGTAGAGAATTAATAGATATGACAAGTTAAGAGGGGCGGGCTGTGTAGACAATTGTTTCCTCAATTAGGCACATGCTGTCTTCGGAAGAGCCTGTGGTGAGTCATGAATTCATCCTCATCTTCTTCAATTAGTTCAACCCACAAGTCAAATACTACGGCAGGAATGATTATTTGCTTTAGCAAATATCAACTTATCCAAGAGAAAGAGTGCTGATGCTGAAAGAAACATAATAAACACAAGGTAAAATAGAACTCTGTTCTTTCAAAGAGCAAAGGACAAATAACTATTGCTGTTTTGAGGACAACAATATTTTTCTTTGAAGCAAGTAATATATCAAATTCCAAAAAAGGGCAAAGAAATATGGATCGACATGACAACAAGGCATAGTATTTCTTCAGTTGTACATGGCTTAAGTTTATTCTGCAAAATGACAACTCAATCTTAATTCCCTCAATTATACAAAAGCGAATAAATATATCCTACATGTGACAATATTCTATTTTGATCTTCTCATTTGGCAGGGGCCACTAATAATTGAATAATCAGCTGGAAGTATATAGGTGTGCAAGAAAGAAGAAGGCATTAGCTAGACAAACAAAGTAGAAATTTCTTACAGAGTCTTTAGAAAATGAGATGTATAGACTATAGAGATCTACAGTACTGTAAGGTCAACCCATTCTATAAATTCTGAAAGGGGGATTAGAAAAAGCTAGAAGCAGATCAATAAATGCAAAACAAACCAGCATAAAGAGAGAGAGAGATAAAAGGTAAAATCTTCTTGCTCAATGCATCTAATTCTCTTCGTAGCTATATATCTATTCTTGTCGCAATCTATATAGGGAGAAAAATCAAGACATCTTTCTATTAGCTCTGCGACTACAGTCTAACCCCAATGGAATAAGCAAAAAGAATCGAGGCAAGGAAGACAAGCCAGCTAGAGAGTTATCAAAGGAAGAAAATATTCTAACACCATTTCAAAAGAAATGACATGATATATCCCTTGGACATACTATGAACAAGTGATAAATCAAAATAAGAAGAGGCACTATTATATTTATATTATATATATATATATATATATATATATATATATATATATATATATATATATAAAATAGTGCTCTTCTTGTTTTGACACTATATCAAAACACTCTATAAGATCACTCCGGTTTTAAACAATAGCACAAAAATGGGAAATATTGCCACAAACCTCCTTGAGATAGTGCACATATGCCTAGCAGAAAGATCAGACAGACCACGAGAAATCCATTCCAATTGACAGAAAGACCTGACTAAACAAAAACAAGTGGATGAAGTCATTTCTCACCTTAAGCAATGAATATATACGCAATAAAATCTAATGACATGCATTGATCTTGTTTATTTAAATATACTGCCTAGTAATGATCAATTGTTGCCTGTTAACCAATCAATCATGATTCATGAATTGACAGTAAAAATAGAGTTCCTAGAAAAAACTTGAACCTTAAATTCCAGCGAAACCATACAGGTTGTCTAGTCTTTATAAATATCTCTCCCATGGCAAACGTAACACTCCACCATATATAGAAGAGGTTCTTCTTCAGAAACCATGGCTTTTCCAATTATGGAAAAGGCTTGAGCCATAGGGTTATTGTGCAATGGCTTCCCCTAGCATCTAATTCTTGACTGCCCAAGCGAACTTAATGAGTTCAGGCACTATTAGGCTCTCAACATTGAGCATGAGATGATAACCCTTTGTTGTTAGAGAAAAGTAATAGCATTTCTAGCAAAAGTGTACTTTTATAAATCCTACAACAAAAATAATATAATCGCTTGATTAGCATCTGCTGAAAATACAAAAAATATGGCTCAATCAATGCCATGATCAATTGGAAGCACCTAGAGAAGAATGGTTCTGAACCGCTAAAGCAGCCTGCTAATTTCATGAAATGAGGCAACAAAGTGTTGGTTGAAAGCGGTAATGTACGGCAATGAAAATCCACACGTTTTTGCATGGAAGATACATTCTTAGCAAATGAAGCAATAGAACAGGAACCAATGATACCTCATAATAACAATTCCATATGAAATTCTATTCCTACAATGCTTAAGGCATTTCAACACTATTCAGTTCCGATGAGGCATTGCTCACCTCATAAAAGTAACTGTTTTTGTAATCAAAACATCATGAAGCAATACCTTTGCTAGCTTAGAATCACACATACCATTTAGAATCATGGAATCGGTTCACACGTGTATAAAAAGGGAAAGAGGACCAGGAGGTTTATCTCAGTGCAGATGATGAGGCCGGCTCCACAGAACAGTAGAGGCACCGGCGACGGTAATTACGGAGCGACAAAGATAATCTAATAGCTTGCTAAAGCGTAGCATCATGCTGAAAATGCAAATAAATATGGCTTAATCAATGCCATGATCAATTAGAAGCACCAAGAGAAGAACGGTTCTAAACTTTTAAAGCTTCATGCGAAAGGAAGAGGAAGAAAGCTAAAAAAATAGATAGACACCTCGTGGCCGCAAAACATCTTCTGCTTATGGAGCATCTCCAGGTTCTCGGTGGTGAGGAAGTAGGTCATCCCTTTAGCACGGCCCATAGGACCATAAGGAAGAGCATCAAAAGAAAACCAATCAAACTGAACCAAACCGGGTAAAGAAGTACAAAGCGACATTAGTCAGCACAAAGGGGACAAAAATTTCATCAAAGTTTGGACTTGAAGATTTGGTTCACACAAATCAAATGGTAGTTGCTAGGAGATTAAATATTGTTCATACAATGGGCCTTCATGAACAAAAAATTGGATGGTACATAATGGCACCGAAACAATGGAGTTCCACATTTTTATTATCAAGACAAGTTTATGTTTAAGTAGACAAAACATCCACCGTGCACAATTTCTGTCTAAGAAAGGTCTGGGTGGCAAAACTAAGTACTCCTAGTAGAATGTTATAAGTGGGAACCACCAGATAGCTGTCACCTACAATGACAACCTGGCAATCATCTAGCCATTAAATTCTAAAAAAGGCTGCACAAGTGGGCAATTAACTATACCGATACATCCTATTCCATCAATAAACATCAGTACGAAATCCGAACAATGTTATTCGCAAGCATTGTCCAAATGCTTTTGAAAGATCATGGTATGTATTTATTGGTGCTTTATATTAGTTTCAGTAACCAGAGGGAAAAAGAGAAACTTTATCTACAGAAATAGATCCTGAAACCAACAATTCAAGGAATAATCAATACTCAATAGCATAGAGCGACTTTTTGGTAGTGACCACAAGAAATTAGGGAGCCTCCTTGTCATTGCACACAAAGAACGACCAAAGAACGATCTAGCAAATTAGCATCACGGTGAGCATGGATGCATACATTAAAACAAGGAAGGCACAAACCTCTGATATGAACCTCCCAATGACGGGACTAAGAAAATAACTACTGGAAGACCATGAACACATCATGAGGCTGTGAGGTGCGCACAATAAAAGACTAAATTGCATTTTCTTAGTTGGATATGAAATAGCATGTCACAGTGACAAACTGCTATTGATAACAGAAATTTGGTAGGCATGATTCCTGAAAGGGGCATTGACAGAGAGTATCAAAGAGAACTAATGTTTAATCATGTGCAACATGTCTTTTATTTAATACTGAATGGATAGATAACCGCAGGAAGTCTCATTTGGAATAATTTATTTACCGCTATCCAGATAGGAAATAATGTTTAAGACTACATCACTATAATAGGGAAATGAACACAACAAATTAATCATTTCTCATGGAGGACATCTCACTACATCGATCAGAGAACCAAAACAAACAGCAAAGAAGGTGGTGCTCAAACCAGCCAAGAGGTGAGTAACCATATCATCTTTGAGCCCAGGAAGTTGCAAAACTGCCTGTAAAATAAGTATTGCAGCTTGCATTCGCAAGTGAATGAGCAAATATAAATGGAGAGATCGCAAATAAGAAGCATAGCTGCTTCACTTGATCATAACCAGCCAACTTAGCAGTATTTATGATGGTGTTATCACCATTGATTTAGCTACATATTTCGTGGAGGTATAATTGACTAAGAGTTTATTTGATCGTAATGGTACGATAGTTGAAGCCAGCGGCAATCTTCTTGGACAATGGCACATCCCAAGATGGTCTTCACCAACATAGCCTTCAAGGTGCAAGAAGGTGAGTTGATTATTGCATTACATACCAAGTATTAGACAAAAATAGACAAAGGGAGATAAGAGAAGCTGGGGGCGTATGGGCTCATAGAGACCAATGCGAGGCCAACATGGATGCATTGGCGGTGGAGACCTGGGCGCGATGCCCATCCAGAGGCTGCGCGACACCTTCATCCTGAGCCATGGTGGTAGTGGCGACCAAAGCCGGCCAGACTTAGGCGACATGCCGAGCCCGCAGTCTTGACCTTGGCCGTGTTCAAGGATTATGCACAACCAGGAAAGATGGGAAAACGATCCAAAACAATCCGTGAATCTAATGCAAGAAAACATCCTTCCGGATGCTTTCGCCAGCGAGGCTAGGCAACTTAGGAGCCCTACAAATCCCACTTTGGAAACATGAAGCAAGATCCCGCAATCCAAGAATGCTCCAGGGAAAAAAAGAATGCTCCAAGAATGCGCGGACTGAACCCTAGCACAAATCAAGAACCAAGCACCAGAATAGCATCAAAGAACCAGATCGAGAGGCGGATCCATCCAGGCAAAAAAAGGATTCGTACTATTACGCCACGCTGACTAAACTCTCGCACAAATCAAGAACACCAAGCACCAGAATAACATCTCGAAGAATAAGACTGAGAGGCGAGACGAAATCGATAGACAGTAGGGAGAGAGGCCTCCACCCTGCTCGCAGGTGCTCTCCCTAGCCTCGGCGAGGGCGGAACGCAGTAGGGGCGGCATGATAGGAGAGGAATGGCAGGTAGAGACAGGTGGGGTTGTGAGGGCGCTGCTCGGAGGAATCGGGAAGGGAGGAGGCGAGCCGGAGGGCATCGCGAGACTAAACGGGCGCCGAGGCAGAGCATAGCAAGAAAGGAAGCCAAGAAGAGCAAGGATTTAATCCCGATCTACTGAGCAATGTACCGAAGGAAGAACCGGTGGCGACATCGAAACTAACAGGACGGACCTCTCCACGAATTCGATTTTCCGGAGGGCCATTTCGCAAACTCGACGACGTGGATGCCTGGTTGCTCGGCAATCCTTCCACATTTAATAGATAAGTTATTATTCGTTCCGCTTGAAGGATAAGGAATTATTTTTAGGGTATGCCATTTTTTTAGTTGGGATTCCTTCCGCTTGAAGAATAGGGAATTTAGGATATACCACTTTATTTGTTAGAATTTTAGAAAATACCACTCATTGTCTTAATAATATGTGGGTTCAGAGGTCACATATCATTGAGACAACGAGTGTTATTTTTTGGGAGTACCAACAAATAGAGCAATATATCCTATATTTTTTCTTCAAGAATGGTAATAATATTAAGCCATTGCCTGTTAGAGCTGCTGCTTGTCTAAGTTTATCTTCCTTTTACTCTGCATGTCTGTTAGAATGGTAATAATATTAGTAATGTGATTTTTATTCGAACTATAAATTAAAACCTCTGTGTAGCTAAAATTTGAAATAAAAATTAATGGTGGATTTTGACGGGCTTGGGCGACCTTGGCGGTGCCAGGCGGTCAACGAGTTCCTGAGCTCGGGAGGTCCCGACCACGACTGGCGCAGTTAAGGCGCTCGGAGGCGAAGTGTTCCTCGAAGCCTTGGCGTCCCATGACGACTCGAGCTCGAGTAGCCACTCGCCTGCATACAGTGTCTCCTTGAATTCGGCCGAGATCGCGGGATCGTGGGCTTGAAGCGGGCACGCTGCAAACTTCGGGCGATTCTACCGCCCTCAACGCGCATGAAGGCTACTATTACCCGAAATACCTCCCGACGGTTGCGGCAGGAGGATATAAGGCATGAGATGCGCTGCTGACGACAAGCAGAGAACTCGAGCGCTAGACGTTGCTATTGTTGAGCTTGAGCCGTAATACACACCTACACCGATAGTAACAAAGATCAACGCCACAAGGCGGATCGAGTAGAGCTATTACCTTCACGGGGCTCGAACCAATATAAAATCATCGACTTCGCGCTCGTTGTCGTCTTGTTCGACCTCCAAAGACGTTAACGTTTTCCTCGCTGAGCGAAGCTCTGCTCGGTCCCAGCCTCACTAACCCTGTTTTACCGCGGTTGGCGATCCCGATCGTCGGCAATTGGCGCCCGTGGGGCGATTGGCTTTGCTCATTTGAGGAAAATCCAAGATCTTGGGAGCATGGCGCGTCGTCCGTCGCGGACATTCTCGTGGGCTCGGCGCAACTCGACTCTGCGTCCTGTTTTAACCTCGCCACCACCACGCGAACGCAGCGTCTTGATGGCGAGCGATCATGGCGGGAGAAAGCGCGGGCGGCGCGTGACCGCAGACTCTCGAGGCGCTATTCCGGATGGTCAATGTCGCCATCAACAAGCCATAACCGCCCTCGACGGAGGACCAGAGAGGGCAGCGTCTCTCGCCATCCAGTGCTCCTCCCTCGAGAGGCGCCTCGCTTCTCGCCGGTCATGGTGACCCGATAGAGCGAGGTCGAAGTTTTTGGCCGAAACCTGGCCGAAAAAGCTCGACGAGCTGCGACCAAGGCCATACCACCGCAGCACCGGCCAAGCACTCGGGGACCCGCTCACTGAAGTGACGACAACTCATCGCGGCCGCCGCACAGCCGCCGGACGCCTCCGCGAGGGGCACCTTCGCCAAAGGCGGTCTCGGACGAGGCTTTGACTCGCCACGCTCGCCCCGCAGCACCAACCCGAGAAGGGTCGGAGCTCGAGCCAAGCCTCCACGAGCTCGGGTCGGCCGCAGTAGTCTCGAGGGTCTTTCCCGAGACATTCCGCCCAGCGCCGTGGGTCCAGACCGCCGAGGCAGCATCGACTACGAGTCTAAGCGGCGGCGAGGGCCTTGTCTGGTGACGACCACCGACATGCTTTGTCGACCTACATTGCGCATGGCGTACTCGACGACCTCGCCACAGGCGTTGGCGGCTCAATTCAGCCGGCGTTGATAGAGCGCTTCGATGGGACCAAGAACCCCGACGAGTTCCTATCCATCTACTCGACCACCATTCTAGCGTCCGGAGGCGATGAGCTTGTGATGGCGAACTACCTCCCGATCATCCTGGACGGCGCCGCGTGGACTGGCTCTTCAACCGGCTTTGGCTCCTTGTGTCGTGGCGCCAAATTCAGAGCGCCCGCGCTCAACTTTCGAGTTACTCTGGCGGCGGGAAGGGAGAAGGACACGGACCGCGTCATCGAGGCAAACGAACCGCCGTGACTTCGTCGCGGCGATTCATCTCGCACAAGGAACTCGATTCGAGTATCTCCGGCGAAGCCGTCGCAAAAGGCTTTCAAGTTCGGCGTCCGCGATCGGCCGCCTCGAGGACACAGAGATCACCTCGAGGCTCGGCGTCAACAAGCTTTTTCCGTATGGCGAGCGGCTGACGCGGATCGCGGACGATCTTTGTCATGGCTGAAAGCGACTACGACCAAGGTAAGCTTGAGTCGAACCCCTGCGGTGGCCGTCCGCTCAAAAAGGGCAAACCACGCGCCGCCGCTAAGCAAACAAAACCGCGGAGCGCGGATCGCCGCGAGTGATCGTCTCGGCGGATGGCAGCCGAGGTCCTCGAAGTCCGAGACCAAGCTTGGGAGGTCCCGACCTCGTCAAGCGAAGCCTCGGCCTCGTTAAAGCGCAAAACCGTCAATGAGAGAGGCCGACGACTGGGCCCCTGGTCGATGCTCGTCGCAGCGGCGAGGAGCACTCCGCCCAGTGCAACGACGAAATAAAGTTTTGCCTGTTCCGCAGGCGGCCACCACGACCACTTGCGCGAACTGCAGGCTTGGCGAGAGCAAGCTAGAGGCCTCTATGATGGCCGAGGAGATGCCCGTGGCCGCCGAAAAGAAGACGCCCAGTAGACAGGTGAACATCTTGAGGACGGACGCGACGACCTCGACACAGAGTTCAGCGAGGCGGCGCCGGATCGATGTCATTCTTGGTCGGGCGGCTTATCGATCTTGGCTGAGCTCAAGGCCGCCTCGCGTACCATCTACTGTGTCGCCGGGAAGCAGGTCGAGGAGCCTTGCAAGTGATTTCGGGCCACCATCACCTTCTCCCAGAGATGCCTTCTAGGTATGGCCCGAGATTTGAAGACCACCTTGGTCGTGACCCGACCATCGGCGAACTTCGTGGTCGGGGTGCATCATGGTCGGCGGCGTGCAGCTCCCTAAACTTCGCCGCAGTGGAGCACTTTCGGCCAGGATCTGATTCCCTGGTCGAAGGTCAAGAACATTCTTTGTCCCTTCTTGGGATTGTCCCGAAGCTCGACCTCCCTTTAGGCGGTGGTCTTGCTCGTCACTTTTGGCGACTCGACCAACTTCCTGCGAGCCGATCACCTTGAGGTGGTCGAGGGACCTCCTGCATAGCGCCATCCTCGGGCGGCCTGCCTGATCAAGTTTATGGCGACCAACCACTATGGCCATCGGTGCATGAAGTTGCAGTCCTCACGGCATCATAGCTGCAGCGGGCGACCTCAGCGGCGACGGTTCTTGAGACCAAGGCCTAGCCCTTGCCGGCATCTTTGCCTCAAATGAGGTCGAGAGGCAACGGCAGCTGGCGCCGCCAAAGGCGATGATCCGGCCAATGAGGCGAAGGTCTTGGCGAAGAAAGCGACCGACCAAGTGCATCCATAGCCACGGGTTGAGTTCCAAATAGGAACTTCGAGCTCGTCACCTTCTCTGCGCCAACAAGAGTATATTCGCTGGGAACCCGCGGACATGCCGGGCATCCCAAGGGGGTGATCGAGCACAAATTGCGGTGAGACCCGACTCGACCAGCGCGCCGAAGTATGTCGTTTCTCCCCGAGAAGGTCATCATCAGGACAACCTTGACAAGCTCTTGAAGGCGGCTTCATTCGCGAGATCGACATTCTCAAAGTGGTCATGCCAAAGTCATCAAATCGCCCGAGAAGAAGGGCGGAAAGTGGAGAATGTCGTGGACCACACGGGCTTGAACTCAGCTTGCCCAAAGGACAACTTCCGCCTCGGCGCATCGACGGATCGTCGACTCCACCGCGAACACCAAGATCTTGAGCTTCTTGGGCGCCTATTCAGGTACCATCCAGATCAAGCCGGGCGGTCGGCGACGAGCAAGACGCCGTCCATCACCCCTTCGGCACTCTATCGCTACGACCATATCGTTTGGTGCTTGCGTAATGCGGGGCGGCGTTCCGGGCTATTCGATGACCAAGGCGTTCGACCCCGGAGACGGGTCGCAACCTTGAGGTCTACGTGGGCGACATCATCGTCAAGAGCCCCTCCGAGGGCGAACCACGCTTGAGACCTCGAAGAAACCTTCAACAACTTTGAACAAGCACAAGATCAAGCTCAACCTCGAGAAGTGTGTGTTCAGCGCCGCGTCAGGGAAGGTTCTCGGCTACATGATCGGGGGTTCAGGGGTTGGCCCGAACCCGGAAAAGATCGAGGCAATCGAGAAGATGGCGCCCCCGACCTTGGTCAAGCAGGTGCAAAGCCTCATAGGCCGCATGGCCGCCCTCAGCAGATTCATCTCGAGGCTCGGTGAGCACGGGCTTCCGTTCTTTAGAGTTCTGCTTGCAAGCATGGGAGCCGAGTGGGCGCTAGAGGCACACGGTCCTTGACGAGCTAAAGGTATACTTGTCGACCCCACCCACCGCTTACGACCCCGCGCAGTTTCCCGGTGAAGTTCTTTGCTTTACCTTTGCGGCTACCGCCAGTGTCGCTGTTGTCGCCCCGTGGCGGCGAGGATCCCAAGAAGACCCGATCTATTATGTCAAGTCTTGTATGCCCGGCGAACGCTACCCACAGTACAAAAGCTGGCCAGACGCTCTCCTCATGGCCGCATAGCTTCGACATTATTTCGAGCGACTCGGCGTGGTCGTCTCGAGCAATTTTTACGCTCGGGGACATCTTCTGCGAACCCGGTGGCGCGAATCTCGCGTGGGCCATGGAGTTGGCGATTTGATATCAGTGTCGAGTCTGAACGCCATCAAGTCGCGAGCACTTGCCGACTTCGTGGTCGGCGAGCGTCTGCAACTGCGCCGGTCAGAGGTCGAGGAAGAAAAGCCCTCGACCATGTTTTTGATGGCTCGAGGTCCTTCAAGCCGGGGCTGGAATTCTTATTCTCACAAGCGACCACATACAAGGTATGTTCGCTTTGAGTTTCAATGACCAACAACGTGGCCGAGTATGAAGCCCCTCTTGGCGGGCCTACACAACTGCAAGGCATTGGGCGCAAGGTCGGTTGGTCGTTAAAGGAGACTCCACTCATAAATCAATCAGTACAACAAGGAGTACCGGTGCTCGGACGACTCAATGGTGAAATGCCTGGCCGAGTGCGCAAGATGGAGAAATGGTTTGAGAACTCGAGCTTCAAAGACATACCAGGGAGAGACAACACGGTGTTGAGCTCCCTCTCCAAGCTCGCCTCCTCCGACGGCGAGATCCCGCCTCATGTCATCCTCGCAGAGGCGATGGTGGCTCCCTCGATCTCTTCCCGAGAGGTCTTGGTCGCGTGGTCGGGTACTCCCTCCCGGTGAACCAATCTTTAACTTCCTTGCAAGGCGACCTCCACGCCCGCCTCGTAGAGAGAAGCAGTGATCAGAAGTCTTGGGGCGAAGTTTGTACACGCCTCTGGGGACGCAGCTCTCGGGAGGAGCGTTTCGGCATTTTGACACGTGCATCTCTCACGGAGGAGGGTAAGTACTTGTTAAATGACATTCATTATTCAGCTCATGGAGCGCACTCTTCGTCTGGGGCGATGGTCGGTAAGGCATTCTGGGGTATTATCAGCCTTGGTAGCTTCAGGATGCTCGTGACATTGTCCGCACCCGTCGAGCATGCTAGTTTCACGCCCGGAAGTCGCATCAACCCGCATACGCGCTTCAGACTATCCCGCTTGCCTAGCCCTTCTCGACCGAAATTTGGACATCTCGACCTTTTCCTCGGTGATTCGGTAGCAAGAAGTTACGTTCTTTGTCAGGACACTTTTACCAAGTGGATTGAAGGCGAGCCGTCTCGACCATCATCCTTTAGCTATTGTTCAGTTTTCTTCGTTCGTGGTCACCGGTGCGCGGGTCCCATGCAAGATTATCGCGACAAGCGGTACTCGGGATTTACTAGTGAGTTGTTCCAGGAGTTTTGCGAGGGCCTCGGCATCAAAGTGTGCTTTGCCTCGTGGCTCACCCCGAGCAGCGGGAGCGGGCGAACGCGCTAATGGCCAAATCGTCGAGGCGTCAAGAAACGAGTTGCAGATGAGCTCGAACGCCGCGGCAAGACTGGTTGACGAACTTCCCACCGTCTTATGGTCTACTCATACCCACGGTCGGTAGAGCCACAGGGTCCACTCCTTCCGGCTTGTGTTGAGATCGAAGCCGATCCCGCCTCCCGAGGTTATTCTGTTGGGCTCGCTAGAGTGACTTAGTCGACTGTGTCGACTTCAAGCATGAAACGGCCTCGACCTTACCCTCGCGGAAGAAATAAGATGCCGTGCAGAATTGCTACGATCCACGGACTACCGCAAGCTCTTCAGTGACATGCGTCTCGGTTCGTGCGACCTAGGAATCTCCTTGTTGGGGACTTAGCCCGAGGCGGATTCAGGCTCGCCCAACACCAACAAGCTATCCTCATGTGGAGGGCCCTATAGAGTCGTTTCAGCAGATTGCGACGGGGCTTACCATTAGCGATACCGATGGCAGAGAGCTCTCTAGCTCGTGGAACATATATCGACTTGGAAGTTTTATGTGTAACCTCTATACCTTAAATTTTCAATAAAATCGTTTCTTCTATTTTCGTTCTTTATAACTTTTTCGCTTTGTAACTACTAATCGCTATTGCTTCACGATATTCTTTCAGGCTCGACCTTCATGCATCAAGCAAGACTCGCTCTTGGTCTAAAGCCCCATGAGCTTAACGTTCTCCCCAAGTGGTCGAGCTAAGCGTGCGTTGAATCTATTCGCATCGGCTCGCCTGTGTTCGGCCTCGAGCCAAAAGCCTCGCGGTCTTGGCCGTAGTGTGTGTGATCGTGGTCGACTCGAAAGTTAGTGCAGGTGCGGCCATCTCTTTATTGAACTCGCTTTTGTCACGCTTCTTTCCTCGCGAACCCTTCCTCAACTCTGCAGTCGTGGTCGATTGTCTCGAGTCTCAGGTCTTGAGTCCAAGGCCGCGTTGCTCGACCTTGGACCCAACTGGGCGGATGAGAATACCGGATCAACGCATGACCTAAGAAGCCTCGGACTAAGCACGGCAAGGGCGAACTCCAAATATCCTCGACTATGAAATTATACCAAGACAAAAGTCTTTCTTTGTTCTCCAAAAGGAATTTGGCTCTGTTAGAATATTTTTGCTCTAAAAGCGTTTTTCAGTGTGCGCCATCTGCAAGCAAGCTTCTCTGCTCGAGCTCGGCTACCTGGCTCTCAAGGTCGCTATCTCACTCTGTCTTGGAGGGCTCGCGGAGGCATCCCAGCCGCCGACGCCGCTTCGTCTTGAAGTTGGGGACAGGCGCTCGCCGCTTCTTGACGCTTGAGCTTCTCCTCGAGCCCCGGGGTCTTGGCCTCGAGGCTCGGGAGGCGCCTTCTCCCGCAGAGCTTTCTCGTAGCCGACCTTGGGACCGCTCGGCCTCGAGCGCCTTCTTTGGCGCGCTCGAGCCTCCCCTCAAGCTTCGAGGATTTTGGCCTCGAGCTCGGGAAGACGCCTCGTGGAGGCCTTTGCCCGTGGCGGCCTTCTCCTCCATCGCTCGACCTTGGCCCGCTCGGCCTCGAGCCTCATTGGCATGCCCAAGCCTCTCGAGCTCAGGACCTTGGCCTCAAGCTCGGGGCGCGCTCGCCGGGGAGGGCCTTTGCTCCGCGGCGGCCTTCTCCAGCCGCCGACCTTGGCTCGCTCGGCCATGACAGCGCCTTAGTCGGCCGCGCAGTCGCCAGACTCACGGCCTTGAAGCCATGCTCGCGACTGGAGGCCACAGTGTCTTTCGAGCTTCGGCCACGTGGGCTACCTCTGTGCCCTCATCGTTTGGCGAAGATCGACAAGCTCCCGCCTTCGCTTGAGCTCCGCTTGATCGACCTCGATGGTCTGATGAGCCTCGAAGCGCTTGGCCTCCAGCGCCTCACTGCTGCTCAGAGGCCCCTCGGACACATCGGCTGCTCTTGAAGGCCTTGCAGCCCTAGGGAGACATGGTCGATCGCCTTCACGACAGGAAGGTGGCCCGAATTAGAAAGGAAGGCAACTCAAAGCTAACAAGCTACGGGTGCGGAGGGGCCCTTACCCCGCTAAGTCGATTCTCCAGGCGTGAGCGGGTATATTCTTCGTGATCGTCGATGCGGTCGCGGGGAGATTTCTCCTCCTCGTCGCCCATTGCTCTGAGGTAAGGTCGACCGCAGCCTACCACCGGCGCCTTGGGGCAGGATCTTTAGGCTCATGCCAGGCGTGACTGGGATTCCGCCCCCTCCAGAAGGTTCGACTCGGCGTGGGAGGAGCGACGACAACGCCGGCCCTACCTCCGTGGTCGGGCTCTGCGCGCCCGGCCCAGGGAGCGATGACTGCCCCGCTTGCAGGCTGCCACCCGCGCGCGACAACCCCGCGGGCTCGAGATGCCACAACCGCTTGTTCGACGCTGGCTGCGCTGGGCGCGGTCTGCGACGCCTCTGGGCTGCAGCGTGCCATCTACAGTGGCCGGTGGTGCATGGCGACGGGCGCTGCGTGGCCGTGGTTAAGTGAGTCTGGGCGACCCCAAGGCGGTGACCGTGGCACTGGTACCTTCCCCGTGGCCGACCTCGGAGGGTGGGCAAGCTGCGGCGCCTCCGCCGCAAGGTCAGTAATCCTCACCGGTCGCCGGCCGATTTTCTCCTCGCCTTGTCGTCGACCCTTGGTAGAACTCACCCAGCCGGGCGGTGCAGGAGGTCCCGATGGGGTCCGCGTCGGCGTGAAGGTCGGCGGCGGCCAGCGACGAAGACATTCTCTCCTCCTCGGACTATCGACAATGTCCATCGTCAAACGAAGAAGTCTCGGCCAGCAGCGCGCCAAGGTCTGGCGATCAAGAACAGCACTAAGCGGGAAAGACACGGAGGGGCAGAGCGAACTGAAAAGCCAAAACTCACCTGAGTCACCACCGCCTTGACGAGGGCGGCGCGAGGTCTTGTTGCCCCGATGCTGCAGGGCACTTCGGCCACCTCACCCGCCTCGGGACCTCTGAGCTTGCTTGGAGTCATCGTCATCCGCGATGTGGCACACGAGCTCGACCTGGGCATACTGAAATTTGCTAGGGCTCAAGTCTCCGGCGCAAGATCACAGATCACGCTAGCTTTTGGCTAGGTTTTTGGCCAGTAACGTCTTAGTTTCTTAATTTTTTCGGATTTATTCTGGTGGGAGATAAGTTGTGTTGTCGTGCAATTTTTCAGTTTTATTAAAAGTTTTAGATTTCTTCCGTAAGTTTTCGGAAAAGGGTGTCTTCTAGGTCAGATATTTTTCTACCAAGACGCTTTTACTCAAAAGAAAATTTTCTTTCGCAATAAGAATTTGAATTTGGGTTTATGGTTTTGGCCTTTTTCTTTAAATTGCAAAACCTTAGTTTGTCATGCATTTATTTTCCTCCCCTAGCTGTTTATTTATTTTTGTCTCCTTCACCTTATCTTCTGGAGGGGGGTGGCCCTAGTTTTTTCCCCAAAGAAAAAATCCACTGAGTCCTCCTGGCGCCTCCAGACGCCTCCCTGCGCCTCACACCTGCTACCTAGCTGCCTCCCAAGGCCCCACGAGTCCTCACAGAGTGCTCTGGCTTGCCACCAGGCCAGCTGTTCCGGCCTCATGAATTCACAGCCGTTACGTCTGCCACGCTCTACCGCAAGAGTCTGCATTGCTATTTTCGCTCCACCTCCCTTTTCCTCCATGAGTAAGCTTTGAGGTAAAACCCTAGGATTTTGGGGGGGAATAGCATGCCTATATGGTGTTTGATGAAATGCCTAGTTAGAATCCTTGTTGTGAGATGCAATTAGTTGAGTGGATCCGGATTCTAGGTGTATGCATGCTTGCTATGAACATGTAACATTAGGTATAGTGTCATCCTCTGTGATGCCTCGCCGAAATATCGTGGTGACCATATTAGCCAAGCTTAACCCTATTTTACTTGATTAATTATTGGCTAGAGCTTTGGTATTATTATGAAATCAGTATTGGTTTTGGTTGCCGTCATAGAGCTAATTGAGAACCGAGTAGATCATCATATGCGGGTATTAGCCTTAGCTGCTACTTGGCCAACAACTGGCTCGTTGCTAGCTAGTTTCAATAAAACCATTACTTGGTGAGTTGTTTTATTTCTATTATATACATTATTGCCAAATGCTACTCTTACAAGCATGTGAAACTCAATTGGAATTGGTGGAACTTGGAGTAACTTAATTAAATGATCAATTTTAAAATCTGTATACTAGAGCCAGCTTTTACATGTATTGTTATCGCATAACTTTGTGGATACTAGGCAACAATGGATAACATTAGGACTTTGTAGTTAGCCTATTCCAATGGGAAAAACAAGCTTGCTGAAAGTAATTGGTTTCCTTCTTCCCATATTATTTTTGTTGTTGAATAGTTAACCCTTGCACTTGCTCTTTCGAATAAGCAAACAACATTGCATATGTTTTCATGTTGCATCTTCCTGAGATTAGATGACACTAGTTCTAGTGATTTTATTTATGTATTCGAGCTGCCATCTTAGCGCTTCTCGGAATAGGTGTATGTGTTCGAGTTTCATTTGAGCTTATTGAAAGTAGACCATGTGATATTGAGTTGTTAACCAAATTGGGTGGTTTGTTGTCTTAAGTTATATTTTATGTATGTGTTCTAAATTCAGGCTTTTAATCCTCGGGAGTCGTATAGCGCTAAGATTCCAATGCCACTCCATTTTACTGGTTGGTAAAGGCAAGTGCAACTCCTAGAGCGTTGTTAGGATGTTAAATGCTTTGGTTTGCGTATAAGATTATGAAAATTCTAATGATGTGATTATGTTTATTAGCATGTCTAGAAGTTGTTTTTAGTATGGTGATGAGGGTGGATGAATGTTAGCAAATTGGTAAGTAAGTTACTCAATTCCCATTTATTGCATTGCATTTACGATATTGTACTAACGAGTATGGTTATGTTGATGCAAGTGTAGGGACAAGCTTGCACTATAATCACCTAGTTCATATCTCAGAATTTAATCTACTTTATAGAAATTATGTGATGCCTTTCCCGAATTTTATTCATGACTTTATTTACTCTAATGAATCACATTAGGGAAATAGCAAGTTAATTGGTACTTCCATATTGGTTATGGCTATGTGTGGTGAAAATGAATGAGGGATGAAATGCATTCACATCAATTGCATAATTGCATTCATGATGGACGAGGCGTCCCATGTTGATGCGGGCTCTCGGTGCTCACCCGTAGTGAGCACAAAAGTCCTACTTTTCGTGAGTCCCATTCATCGAGGTGAATGGGAGTCAAGAAGAGTAGGCCCGCCAGGATGGTTAGATTGAGGGTGCACTGCCGACGGTGTGCACTCACCTATACTGCAGTATACGCTATGACAATGTGCATTATGAGCATGCATGGTGCATTCTTTTTTTTATTCATGAGAAAAAAGGGATGAGAGCATAAAAGCATTGCATTGTGTGTTGCAATTGGTAAATGTTAATTGATGAGAAGGAAAAATGACAAGTTGAGAATTGAGTTGTGGACTCATCCTGGAGCGATTATTGAGGCGTGAGTATGGTTTGAATTACGCTTTTAGAGTTGTATGTGGTAAATGGGGATGAATCTGCTTCTTTTTCTTGGATGATTTCAATTAAGTATTGGTTATGTCAAAAGATGAAGTAGTTGTGCTCTTATGTTTGGTTGTATATGAATTCAAACTGTTTCTTTTATTTACGGATATCAATTAAAGAAACTTTTACTTTATGTCTTGTAGCATTTATATTCTAGTCGAGTTCATTATTTTTTTATGCCTGATTGCGCTTTGCTGAGTCTTGGACTCACGCTTGTTTGTTTTCTTGTTTTAGGTAACTTTGAAGTCTGGATTGTCGGGTTGGGAGTAATAACACGCATTACCGACTTGACCTCTAACAATTCGTTTAACCGATTCATTCGGCCTTGATGTATCTAATAAGATTGTAATGTGTTATCTTGTCGTGGTGGAGTTTATTAAATTCTATTGGTTTTGTGATTGGTTAACTAAGGACCTCGCTAGAATAATATCCTCACCGCAAATGTTTTTGTCTCCGAGTGGATGTCCTGTTTTCTAGAGAGGTCATGCGCCAAATTTTCTAAATTCGGTGACTTAGTTTTAATCTGGTTTGGGGAGTTTCAAGGTTGGTTCAATCTTTTAGTAGAGGTATAAGGTTTAGGGTCTTTTGGTAGCATTCGTGGTGCGATTGGCGGCGGGGTGTTCTTGCACTCTGTTCTTCTGCGAAGGAAGGAGATGTCAGGTTGATGAGCGGACATATGAGCTCGGGGCTCCGATCGTGGAGGGTCCCACGTGGCGGTCCCCCCCTCGGCGTGGGGTTTCTTCACCTCCGGGCAGCTTGCTCCAGCCGAGGGGTCTCTTCCTCCCTTTGTTTCACTTGCCCCACATGTGAGCATCCTCTCGGCCGCCTCAACAACTCTGGTGGTCTCCGGAGCATGCGAGGTTCAAGGAGGGGCTCGTGGGCGTCTGAATCAAGCGCTGCTGGTCGAGCGGTTACCTCCGCCTTCCGCTGAGCATGTTCTTCGGGACGGGTCGCCGATGACGATTCGTGGCGCCAGCCTTCGAACATCTCGGTCATCTTTGCAATGACCAGACTCCTTCGGCGCCGGCAAAAGAAGCGACCATCGTGAAGATCGAAGGGGGCTAGAGCAAAACCTTGGGGCGGATGGCTTACCACACGTGCCCAAGGCCGGGTCGCCGCGCCTTGGATCTCGCAGAAACGGATGCATCCTCCTCCGCAGAGGGACACGCGACCAAGCAGAAAGTCGTTGGCATAACGCCGCTTCGTGAGGTGCCAGACCGCGCAGATGTGGATGACGGCGACGGCCTCCTCGCTGCCTCGAGGTCGCCCACCTCCCGGTCTCCCTTCTTCCCGGTGATGGGGCTCCCTCGACGCATGGCACACGCCTTCCTGCTTTCTTCAAGTAGAACCACCGCTCGGACCATGGCCCGAGGAGTCCCGACCTTGGATCTTTGGGATGGACCATTTGAGCCCTTCCCGCGCTTGGGAAGTAGAGGCACCCGACCATGGGGTCCTTCCGAGGGGAAAAGGTCAAGTACCTAAGAAGAGAGAGGGGGGGAGGATTCCAAGGAACCCCTCGCACATGTGGGAGAAGATGGAAAGCAAGAGAATGGAGTTCAAGCACTGTGTTGATGAGTTCGACCACACCGAGAGGACCATGATGACGAAATCACTCTCCGGGGTCCGCAGGCCGAAGAGAGAATAATGCTCGGTGCAGATGATCTCGTCATCCCTGGGATGCGGCTCGGTCTCGCCGCCTGGCAATCGCCATGTGAATGGGTCAAGCAACCCCAGGGTCTCGAGTTCCTTCATTCTAGCAGACGACAATGTGCTCCTCCCTAGCTTGGCCATGGCGATCGCGGCGATTCTGGTCGAGGGGGGAGGAGGTGTCTTGCTCGGGCAAGGAGGCTTAGGAGAAAAGCGCAAGAACGAGACTTCTCAGAGAGTTGCCGTGGAGCACGGTCTATGGGCCAGACGCCGATAAACCCAAGACCACTCTGGCGCTTCTAATGGGCGCCGCCGACCGTGATTTGACGGACACATTTAAGGTCTGCCTGACTCGAGGCGGCCCTGTGTCCGCCGGTCACCGCGTCTGCACTCTGGTCGTCGTGAAGATCAAGGGGTTGCTGTGTGTCGAGGCCGAGGGTTTCGCTTTGCGTCTCCGCCCAACCTCGCCAAGGATCGAGACCTCGGGGCTTGTCCAGCAGGCGCTATGGTGAGGCTCGAGGTCGCCTGTGTGCCCTTTTTCGACCTTGAGCCTCTGGGCTAGCTGACGGGCTTAGGCGACCTTGGCCGGTCAGCCTTGTGTTAACGAGTTCGAGTTCGGGAGGCCCCGACCACGACTGGCGCAGTTAAGGCGCCGCCGAGGGCGATAGCGCCCTCGAAGGCAAGGCCCAGACGACCTCGAGCTCGAGTAGCCACTTCGCCTGTCATGTGTCTCCCTTGAATTCGAAGCCGAGATCGCGGTATCGTGGGCTTGAAGCGGCACGCTGCAAACTCGGCGAAGCATACCGCCCTCAACACGCATGAAGGCCACTACCCTGAAATACCTCGGACGGTTATGGCGAGGAGGATATAAGGCTAAGGATGCGCAACCGACAAACAGAGAACTCGAGCGCTAGAGCGTTGCCATTGTTGAGCTTGAGAGTAATACACACCTACACTCGATAGTAACAAAGATCACCGCGCAAGAAGGCGATCAAGAGCTATTACCTTGCAGGGGCTCAACCAAGATAAAATCCTCGACTCGCGCTTCGCTGTCGTCTTGCTCCGACCTCCAAAGACGCTAAACGCTTCTCCGCTTGAGCGAAAGCTCGCTCGTCCCGATCTCACTAACCCTCGTTTCACTTAGGTTGATGCATCCCGATCGTCGATAGATTTGTATATGGATTCTAACATAAAACTAAAATTCTAAATTAAATTAAAAATAACATAAATTTATAATATATAATAAAAGAAAATTAGCAATTTTATTTTCATAAAACTCCAAACTAAAACACTACATAGTTGAAATTCACAATAAAATTAGGTGAAAACTATTATTTGGATTGTGTACTAATTCTAATCTAAAACCTAAAAAGAAACTCTATAAGAATGATAATAAAAATATATGTAAATTCATAATAAAAAATAAAAGGAAATTGGTGACTATTTTTAATTCAAAACTAAGTGAAAAATAGATATTTTCATTTTGTTCATTATTAAAATTCTAGAAATATGCTGATTCAAGAGTAAAATATAGTAAGGTATGGAATATGATTTGTATATATATAAATTAAAAATGTAAATCTACTATATAATAAAAGTGGTTGGTAGTCGTTAAGAAAAAAGATAATATGCTAAATATTCTCACAAAAAAGAAAGCATCTTGACTCTTTGTTTGGTGGACCTCCACAGGATGGAGGGATTGAGAGTATGCTAAATAAACGCATGTTCACTTGGCTATTCTGATATAAGCAATGTGATGTGTATTATGAGCATGTAGTGTAGGTAAATATTACAACAATAAAAATAGATAATGATGATATAAATGCAAAATGTCATATTATGCTGGGCTGTTGTTTTGCTACGTAAATATTTGAGAAATAAAATTTTGATTACATGTGACAAGTATTGAAAAACATAGTTAGTATTTTCTCTCTTATAATATAAATATTAAAACATCACAAATGAATTCTGATTACGGGTGTTTAAAACTTCAAATACAATAGAGATGCTCACGAGTCGGCATGTCTACAATGGCACCAATACTCACTGTGTACTCTATTCCCATCGCTTTGAGGAGACTAGTCATACCTGTTTTTCACATGCTCGTTCAGTCAAGCATGTTGGAACCGCATTGCCATTCATTGGAATTGGAACCCATGTCAGTACTGATTCAATGATACTGAATGCTATAAACAATTTTGCTCAACCATTTTCGTCGAAATTTTTATCATTGCAGTTTTGAGTATGTAGAAATAGAGAAATGGACAAATCTTTCAGCATCAAAGGGCAAATTTAAATAGTTGGCTGGGTGGGTCTATTTAAGCAAGAAATAGCTCTCATGTGTGTAGAATAAATGAGCAGCTAAAGTCTCTAATCTTTTCCTGGCCAGATAGTTTACTGTAAGATCATGTGGAGGTTAATCTATAGATACGTGATGAGTATTTGACATTTGTTAGGTTTGTGTCATTTTTGTGAGTTTATTTTAGTTTAAAAAACTGAATTTGAAATTTTGGATTGCAATCGGCCTTCCGAGTGAGCTTGAGCAATGCATTTAATTAAAAATCCATATTGTGTTAATTATAAATTGCATATTTTGTGAACAATTCTATGTGATGGATTTCCCTTGTTTATGATGGTTGTAGAACTTGGAACTAGGTCATGGTGAGACATAGCAGATCGGGACTAGGCTAAGAGAGCTGAAGTCCAGACGATCATGCGGCACTGAAGATGACCGAGCCTAGAAGTTGCTTCGAACCGAGAGGATAAGTTGATGGCTGGGATGACAACTTGAACCATTCTCAACTGAAGGAGAATCGTTGGAACAAATTTGATGGATGGAGTAGCGGTCAAGTTAGCATAAATAGATAAAATCCATTAGAACAATTAGATGGCTAGGATGCTAACTTGTGCCCTACTCAAGCAAAGGAGGATGGTTGTATCAAGGTTCGCAAATGGAGAAGTGGTCAAGTTAGTGTGCTTTTATGAGATAAATAGAGGGGTAGAGGGATACCTCTTTCCAAGGTTTGTAGCAAGGTTTTAGGGTTTCCTTGTGTGCTTATTTGTGAGCTTTGCCCATCTAGTAGTGTGGCTTTATAAATCTTCCTATCCATGCAATACAAATTTTATTTTCTCTACTATTCTTAAATTTACATTCAACATTTACTTTCTGCACTTTAAATTCTTGCCAGTTAATTTTACCTCCCCTCCTTCTAATTGGTTTTAGATCTTTTGCTAAGAATGAACGATTGATAGATGAATATTTGTTAGATCATATTCTAATCATTTAGAAAAACTTTGCTTTAATCTTTGCAAGAAACCGTTCTTTGTGCTTGAGAAGAAAGATTTAGTAGATCATTTTCTAAGATTGTTTCTCTCTTATTTGTGCTTGCTGTGATTTGTGGGAGGCCATCTAAAATCATATTGAAATTCAAAACCTCACGAGCAAGTATAGGGTGAATTTATTGATTTTTGGTTGGCTCTTCTTGTCCAGTAGATGAGAAAAATTATTTGAGATGATCCCCTCTGATCGTCATTTGGATTTTTCATTTACATTAAGCTCTCTTGTCCTGGGTGAGGGTTGTACATTCTTTCTTACCTGTACATAATTTCTGTTATTTAATTTAATTACACCATAGGGGCCTCCTCTATGGTTATTCGACTAAAAAATATTGCAAATGGAGTTATGTAATTACCTACTTTGAAAAAGTAAAATCATACATATATTCTGAAGTCATTTAAATATATTTTAAAGATGATATTTATGTAAGCGTGGGACCACCTGGCTTGTTCGTTGAATAATGCTGATGGCTCTTCAGGTTTTGAATGCCTTTCTTGTACAAGTTGAAACCTCTAAACGTAAGTATCCGCAAATTGTTTTGACTTTTTACTTGAGAAGACAAGGGCAGGGCTTGCAAAATCGATTTGAATTGGAAAACCAAAATCGTGACGGTTTCGATTTTCGACAAAAATTGGCCAAAAATCGTGTAAAATAAAAGGGTTTGCAAATTCAAATCAGTTTGAAAAAAGCAATTGAACCGGTGCCAGCAGTGTCGAAAATCAGCTGAAATCGACCGATATCTTATGATTATCGATCGGTTTGAAGCCAAAATCAGCAATGAATGGAAAATAGAGGAAAAAAGGGGAAAAGGGGAGGGGAATTCCAGGAAAATGTAAAAAAAATAGTAAAAGGCCAAAAAGGCTCAAAAATTAGAAAAATGTTAGAAATACATAAAATACTATCAAAAAATATGATAAAATTCTGGCATGACCTTTTCTATATTTGAAGACAAATAACATTTCATTTCAATACATACGCAAATCAATCGAACAAGTCCACATTTCAATTACATTCATTTCAGTACCATATCAAATGATATTTGAATTGAACATTTTTCACCTAAAATGAATGTTCCCACTTGGCATAGCTTTGTCGATCTTCCATTGTGACACATATGCCATGTTGGACCTACATGAACACTGTTAGTAAAAAATCGAGTTGGAATAAAATAAAACATACAAATGAAATATTACCTTTTAGACTACGACCAGTATTGTTGGTTGTATACTTGGTTGGTCATGTACTCTTCTGTGGATATTATCAACAAATCTCGTGTAGCTAGCAATTCCGCCTTATATTTGTGCTAGCTTTGCCCCGTTTACGGGCTAGTCATTTCTCACTGTTGGTACACATGGTATAAAATTCTAGATTTTGCCACTTATATACCCATTGAGTGGGAGGTTGCATGCGAGAATCTGCGATGGCATAGTCGTATGGGTCATATAAGCCATAACTCTCTTGCATCTCGATGGCGTTGTACGAGCTACAGCTATCTTGCGGTGCATCACGGCTATGTCGATAGTCCTTCCCCTTGCCTGCAGTAGTCATCCTAGGTGATTGTGGAGCCTCACGATCTTTGTCCTATGTAACATGAGTGTATTGGAACTCCTCTATAAATTGTATAGGAAGATGTGCTTTTGAGTGTGAACTAAGAGGGGTGAGGGCATCGGCACCCGGTTAACTGCCATCGCTGTCCGTCTTGAAGCTATTGTAATTGGATTTTTCATACGGCGGGCTCTGACGATCCTCGGAAGTGTTATCAGTTGAGCCATCACTCCATACGTATTGTTCCTGTTATATGAGAAGCTTCTCCTTTCCTTTTAAGAAAGCTCTTCTTTTTACTTGCTCTCGCATCGTCACTACTTGGTGCTTTCTCTTTCCCCTATGAGTGTCACCTACTGTCTTGTCAGTCCATTCGGTGATGCTTGCAATCCCAGTATTCTTTCACAACGCATCAATATCTACCAGGTCTGTCAAGATGAGTGATGGGAGGTGTCACCGCTTCGTGTTCTCTCATTAAGTAAGGAGTCAAAGATTGACCTCCTTTCTCCATCCACTGTCGGATTGAATTTTCTACGTCGCATATTGTAAGCTCCATAAGGCGTTGAAATGGATCGTCTTTGGCTACGGACTTGTCACTTTCTTGTTCTTGGATTCTGAGTAGTAAGTTATAGTTAACGTAGACCAAATTATGTAGCTTCTTCACAGATTTTTGTGAACTTTGGTGTGGATGAACACAAACATGCTTCAATTGCACTCGCATCCGCTGGAAAAAGCGTAATGCAAAACAATGTGCTGAGCCAACTGTTGGAGCGTAGGTTTGTCTGAACCAACACACTCCACCAATGTGCTGCAAGGTAACGAAGACAACAAAAAGTAGGTGGAAATACGATAGTGGCACTATATTTAAGATGACATAAGGAAAATATCGAGAAAATTTTAGAATCATGTGCCATTCTCTAAGCTAGTGCAATCGAGAGATCCAACCCTTCTTTTGAAAAGATCGGCCTGGTGAAGACCTCACATTACCATATCAGTATCATCAGAAAGCGTTTCAAAGGCATCTCGCAGATTTGACAAGAATGTGTTAGTCATGTCATACGAGTAATGAGTTCGGGGATCAAAGTAGCAGCTGAATGAAATTCAAGGAAACATGTTAGTACAATCATTTTCCAATACAAAATATTTTGTGAAAGGAAAAGAATATAGTACCGGTATTCACGTAAGTATCACGCGTTAGGTCACCCATTTTAGAGCCCACGACATTCATGTATTGATCAAAAGTAGCTGGAGAGTTATGGAATAAGCTATCATATTCCTGTCGTATTATGTTATGCCGCAATATCAGATCGCTCAATATAGAAACCCTGTCTTGATTGGTGAAACAGAAGAAGGTGTACAACAGTTTTACAAATTTAATAACCGAACGAAGATTGTTCCACCAGTCCAAGTACACATGCCTCTACTTTGAAGTACTAACAAAGCGTGACAATGGAAATTCCTTCAAGACCATCCATTGCAAGAATTTGTCCTTGCGACGAAGGAAACTGTACAAAATTATGTAGTTTATTCCAAAGCGAGTAGCATTGTACTTAACAACTCACCCCCAATATGTGTCTTCATCATAGCATGAAGTTTGGAATGGTTGTACAGTTATTGAGAAATTTTCCTACCACTCTCAATAATAGAGATATGGTCAGAGAACTCTCCAATCTACTTCAGCATCAAATTAATTATGTGGGTCACACAAGGCTGCCAAACAATGTTGCGGTGCTCCCGTATGATGAGCCTGCATGCCTTCTTATAGTTGGTACCATTGTCCATGACAAGCTATATAACATTTCATGCACACGCCTCGTTGACCACTGAGGTAATTTCCTGCATCAACTAACAAAATGAAAACTTTCATTACTTAATGCGTACTTCAAATAGATTCCAAAAGAGGAGCAATTAGAGCAAGTACCTTGTGTAACTATGAGGAATCCTGACTTTTACTTGTTGCATCCACGGACTTATGGAAGAACATGGTGTCGTTGCAGTATATTATGAAGTTGATAATGCTTATGTGTGTTGGCCCAGTCCAAAAATTGCATATGATTGTTACGCCATACGTAGGCCATTCCATCTTAAACTTCCTCATCTTTTCCTGTATATTTGCTTCGTTGGCATCTAAATATTTGCCGTCTATGTCTCCCACTGGGAGTTGGGACACCCTCGCCTGCAAATTAAATATAGGATGACTATGTAAGTGATTATTGGACGTACAATTGGACGAAAATTTGAAAACTCACTTACCCCATTTTTTTATTTCCCTAACAGCGCTAATAAAGTAGGGATTGTCTGCTTTTCTCCCCGCAATACTAGCCGTGTGAAAAAATTTGGCCCAAGCCAAGCCAATCGCCTGCTTCGCATTCATTCCCTTCTGTATCCAGCTCCTAGTGTCAATCCTTATTTGCACAGGGCCACAAGCTATATCAAGATTGTAATCTCCCATGGCCGGTCTAATTCGTTGTGATGAACTCCAAAATATCCTTGGAAACACATCTTCATCCCCTCCTCTAGCTCCTCTAGAGGTGCTATCACCACCACCGTGTTCATACCTGCCACCTGCCGGCTCATAAATTCTGCCTCCACCTTGGAGGCATCCATCGCATGATGCAGTTGGTCCTCCTCATCAGCACCACCTGTGAACTTAGAATATACACTTCTCGATGAGAAATCGCTAGCTGTTGCTTCCTTCCTAAACCTCTCCTCTCTTACTCCTTTCTTCTTATCATGCTAAAAGTACTTGCGAATCTCTTTTAAAATTTGACTGCAATGGTCAACATTCGTACCGTGCCTTGCCAAGTGGTGCTTCAATCGGGTTGCATTGCCTTCTTTCTTCTCTTGGTGATAGTACTTGCATCGAAAATTGGTCCCCATCTTGCTGCCATGCTCCCACAACAACGCCGCTCGGTTCACTATCTACTAATCAAAACAACAAGAAGTCATCATGCATGTAGTTTTAGATTCTTATCAATCTTATTCTTACGTATACACAAACTTCTACATACAAATTACAACAAGAATTTTATGCCATAATTCAAGTTTCCTTCATTAATAGAGAGTACATTTAGAGAAATAATTACCCAAAATTCTAAATTAAACTCCTCATTTCCAATATTGAAAACATCTACCAACTCAATGTTTGATAAAAGGGAATTATTTGCTTACACGTAATCATAAGGCATAACTTCACTATCAAAAAAAAAATGCGCACATAAGAGCAAGCTCAACCCACCCCCTAAACTTCCCCCTATCCCAAAATTATAAAGAGAATTAGAAAAATATGAGCTCCAACCTAACCCTTATAAGGAATCCCTATTCTAGGGAGACCCCTTCTCACCCCTACATCTAGAGGCTTTCTCTTTTCACCCTACTATTTTCTTCAACATTTTTTTATTCGTTATTTCTATTTTTAGTAAATAATTCATGGGTGCAAAGTAATAATAATGTTTAGATAAATAATAGGGGTGAGTAATAGGGAGTGTGGGTTGAAGACAAATTTGATATAGGGTGCCCCTAATTTTTACACCCTCCTAAATGAGTGATTTAGAGGGAAAATATAGAGGTTTGGGTTGGAGTTGCTCTAAGGCATAACTTAATGTATGCGCTTGCTAACAACTGCTAACCCTAACTCTATCCCTAACCACATCATGTGCTGCTAATCCTAACCCTAACCTTGACTAACCCTGTCTACTAAACCTAACCCTAACACTAACCATATCCCTGACTAACCCTAACCCTCAATCACACTAACCCTAACCACATAGTAATGTGCTGTACCAATATGCAATGACTCAAAATCTACTGCCATGCATTCACAAACAAGTACCATTATTCATGACAAATGAGACATAATCAAGTGCCATTCATCATAAATAATCGAAAATCAAAGAATATTACCAAAAATCGCTTGGCTTGGATTGAAAATCGCTCGGTTAAGCTCGAAAATCTCTCACGCTCACACAAGTAGCCGAGCCTTTCGATTTCCCTTGCTTATCGCTCAATTATCGAGCTTCTTCGGCGATTTCACGCTTGTCGACACCAGATCTGAGCGTAGCTTGCGAGAGAGCATGGATGGGAAAGCAGGGAACGCAATAATGCGGTCAAAAACAACCCAGAAGCTGTTATATTCGATGGAAAATTTTAGTGGGGCGGCTGGGCTATTGGGCCTATGTCCTGTGGGCTGTGCTAGCACTATTTTTTTTTTTTTGGCATTTTCAATTATTTACATTCGTTTTTGGCTCAAAATCATTTAATAAATGCAGTTTTTTAACAAAATTTTATCCCAGATATTAAAACCCTGTTAATACTAACTTTAGGGAGTTTTAGGATATTTTTTTCAATTTTTTCGAATTTTCTGAATTTGAATTTCACTGGTTTGTCGCTCGGTTTACTTTGCCGAACCGCCTCGATAACCCTGATTTTCGCAATTATCGCCGATAATCGCCGGTTTTGCAATCCCTGAACAAGGGGAGCGATTTTCTTGCCTCTCTCAAAGAGAAAATAGAAGTTGCATTTTACCCGAAAAAACAAGAAGAATTGACAAAAACTACACAGAAGTTCGATTTTAACGCAGAACAAAAAATTTTAAACAAATGGGAAGTTGTGCATGGGCACAATTTACTGGCAAAACAACTGATCCAATTCAATGCAGTGAATTAAACCCTGAAAGTTTGTTCAGGCATCAGCTTCCAACAAATGCAGCCAAAATTTCCTTATCCTTTCAACGCCCATTTCTTCTGAACCTCACTGCACAAAAAAGTGCAAAAGCACAGCCATCGTCATCTCATAGGCCCAAAGGAAAAACAAAGTGGATAATATCTCTCTCTACCATACGACCCACACCCTTCCCTCCAACCTCAAGAAAACAATCTTCTTCTGCTCACCAACACAACCTCACTCTCACTTGCACCACTCCACTTCGAAGCCATGGCCACCCTCGCCAAGCATCTCATCCTGTGCTCCACTACCACCTCCTCGGCCCTCGCACCGCCGCCGCCCGACGATACCGCCCGACGCGCCGCAATCCACCACCCGCCGGCTCGCGGTCGCCGCATCCACGGCGCTGGCCGCCACAGCCGCCCTGTCCGCGCGGCGCCCGCGGCGCCGCCCCGGCAATGGCCGCGGAGGCGGTTGCGGTGCCGACGCCGACAGCCCCGGGGCAGTGCCGAGGTGGGGCACGAGGTCGTACGTCAGGGAGAGGTTCTTTGAGCCCGGGCTGACCGCGGAGGAGGCCGCCGCGCGCATCCGGCAGACAGCGGAGGGGATGCGGACTCTGCGGCCGATGCTGGAGACCATGTCATGGAAATACGTGCTGTTCTACGTGCGGCTCAAATCCAAGTACCTCGACCTCGACCTCACCACTGCCATGGCCTGCGTCCCCGAGGCGCGCCGCGCCGACTACGTCCGCGTCGCCAACGAGCTCGTCGACAACATGACCGAGGTGTTTATTACCATTTCTAGCCCCATGCCAGTTGAAGATTAGTGTGCTCGTTAAGTACGCCGTTTTGCTTGTGATTGTGAATAGAATTTGCTAACTCGACCTTGATGTGGCTGTGCAGTTCGACCGGTTTGTACGGACTCCGAAGGTGTACGAATCGTACCTCTACTACGAGAAGACACTCAAGTCGCTGGATGATGTGGCAGGGTTCCTCGCTTGATCGTGTATATATATTGTATGGATAGGTTAGGACTGTAATACTCTGCTCGCTTTTTGCTATGAAGCTTTATGTTTGTTTGTCAGAGAAAACTTGATCATGAGTACTATACATAAGAATTGTTAAGTTGCTTCAACAAAATTGTATATTAGATGCAACTTTTTCTGCAATTGACAGATGCTCTGTGAGTACTTTTCAGCTGAGCACATGGCAGAAGTTAACATTCTTTGATACACAACTGCACAGGAATTGACGAGTCGCATAATTCACAGACAAATCTCAGAAGTCAGAACACACGTCACAATGTAAGTTATGATTCAAAGTTCTAAAAAAAGTAGACCAAGACTGTAATACATAGGTAAATAAAAACGGATATGAACCTTGGAAGCAAGACTAAGCAGACAAACTAGGGAAGGACGAGCGCATAGATGCATATCCTAGCCGTCGTCGACCATCGATCAGCCGCGCCTCGCTAGCGCGAGTGCCGAGAGGAAGACGAGGACAATGAGCAGGACGACCGCGGCGAAGGATCCGATGAGCGACCCCGAGATGCGCTCGCAGAAGGAGCTGAACTGCTGGCAGATGGCGAACCAGTTGGCCCGCGCGTTGCCCCTGTGCGCCAGGTACACGATCGCCGCGGCCGCCGCCGCGCCGGCCGTCAACAGCGCAACCATCACCTTACGTTGGCAGACACACGCGCATCATGTACGAACCGAATCAAAAACGTTCGCACGCAGAATCAACACGCCAGTCCTGATCTACTGATCAAACCTTACCGCGTCAAGGAGCACCAGGATGGCACGGCTGTACCTCGCCCTGGGCCTGAAGATGTGCACGACGGACACCGGCAACGACAGGACAAGGTAGGCGCACACCACCGAGTTTGCCACCACGAAGAACCTGCATGCACACATATTAGCGTGGACGTCGTTGTAGACGGTGATCTTACAAAGTGATTACTGGTTACTACACAGGCTTACGTGAATGACGGGAGGTCGTTGTACTCTGCCCTGAACTGGACGAACTGCGTGAAGAAGGGGAGGGTCTCGTTCGTCGTGCCCATGGCAATGGCGCTGCCGGCCGTGCCGCCAATCGCGATGAGCCGGAGGGCGATGTCGACGACGCACAGGACGCGGTCGATGCGGGATACCGCCGGCGCGGGCAGGGGAGCCTTGGAGGTTTCACCGTGCTCGAATTCGATCGCTGCTCCTTCCATCATTGTGATATCCCTAACTAAAGCTAGCAGAGGAGGACGCCAGTAGCTAGTGTCTATAGCTTACTTGCTCTCGAGGACTTCCAGACTTGACACGCATGAAGAGCTCAAAACTGATAAGCTTCGATTAGGATAAACAAGTTTCTCGGTCCTGACGAAGCCAGCTAAAATCTCATGTTGCCAATGGTCGAAGAATATTGCACCTGTCCCCGCCTTTAGTTGCTCAAATTCGAGTTGGTGAATGCGATATTTTTGTTCAAGCTAACGAAACATTCTCCGGTTTGAACCGTACAGGGCTCATCACGTCTCGCGATGATGCAAGCGAAGCGATAGTGGGTTTGGTTCACGATGAGAGCAGCAGACTGGTGACTTCATTGACCTGAGCTCAGAGAAGTCTAGAGCCAAACGAACACGAAAGACGAAACGGGCCAGCTTACGGTTCTCGCCGTCTACAAGGGAGGCAGCCTACGGGCCCAATCTGAGCAGTTCATAGAGGGCAGCACTTCGTTGTCTATGGACCATGGACGGGGTTCGTAAAAGGTCGCGGCCCAATCGGTCGGTGGTAGCGCGGGCGTGCGTGACCGCGTGAGGCCGAGAAAAACATAGCGACCACGCACGTCCAAGCGGCTAGCGAATCTCGTCGCGTGGCCACGCGATTGAAACTGGGCATCTCAGTAACGGATCATTCAACAGGTCAAAGATGAGCCTGCCAACTAGATTTCCGTGCGCATCTTGATAATCTGATATAGGTTGGCTTTAAAAGCATTGTTCCTTTCCAATCTCGCTAGTCCTTTTCCCTCTTTCGGGTACAATCTCCTTCGATACAGTCTCCGCATTTTGTAATTATACTTTTGTGCCTTTTTTTCTTTCTAATCCAATCATGGCTTTCACCGCTTTAAAAAAAATCACGTCGTGTGGCCTTCGCCTTTCGCACGGGGAAGCGTGGCCCGTGACAAGAGATGGATGGCGGCCACGGAAATAGCGGCGCAATGGCGAGACTGTGCACCGCTATGTTACCCATGTACATCGTCAAGCATATAAATATTTAAGTATAAATAAAAAACACGTAACCGTGCTAATTATCTGTTGAATGTTTATTTTTGTGATTTCAGTCTTTTTTGTCCGTCCGATCTGCTATGAGATGTGTGCTTGCTTCTTGCGAGTCTGCCTCTTCGTGGATTTGCTTCGAACCCGCTAGGAATTCCACCCATCAAGCACGTCTGGATGTGCTTTGTTTTCGAATTTTCCTCGGGTGCCGCGCTAACTTGCCCATGTTGTTGACAGGACCTGTTGATGAACAACCGATCCCGACAGACTACGGAAGAACAGCACCCAAAATCACCGATCCACAATCTAACAGATAGGGGTGAAAACGGGACAGGAAATATCCGCCCGGTCCGATCCCGAATCCGTTTAAAATCCGTACCGATGTTATCCGTATCCATATCCAGAAAATCCGATGTAATATGGGTTAGGATATGGGAAGAAGCAATATCCCATCCATATCAAAAAAAATATCATGTAATATGGGTTAGGATATGGGAAGAGCAATATCCGATCCGATATCCGTAAATATCCAGGCCCGATATCCTGATAAAATCAGTTATTCTTCCATTAATTTGGTTCATTATTGGATAGATAGAATAGTTGTTTGATACTTACACTAAAAAACACTACTTTGTTATTAAGCGTGAACTTCAACAAATCTATCAACAAACAAATAGAGTGATGACATAATACTTTTACCTAAATTAATTTGTTCAACTTATTTGATAAACTTCTTTTCTATTCAAATTATCGAATTAGTTGAGTCACTAAATTGCACCTCTAACTATACTACTATCCTACGTTGAAATAATTATGACTTGAAGTTAATGTTGTAAGGTTAATGCTTCATTCGCTCTTTACGCATACAATTATGTACTATACTACTATCCGATTATGATATCCGATCCCGACCCGAATCCGCCAGTATCCGCCCAGATCCGAATCCCGAATAATCCGAACCAGATCCAGATCCGGACATCCATGATCCGATCTGAATCCGAAAAATAGGTTAGGATACGGACGGTGCAATATCCGCCAGATCCGAACCCGGTTTCACCCCTACTAATAGATCACTAGGGTTCTAACAACTAAAGTAAAGGAGTCTAAAGATAAGCGTAATTCGATGCCTCGCATTTCTTCATCGCGCTTTTATAGCCCGCCATACATGCTCATTTCAAAGACAACAGAGTAAAAAGATAAATGACAAAAGCACCAAGAATGAAATTAACAACTAGTAACAGCAGAATTGATGGTTGTGGTAAACGCTATTCTTGGTCGTAGCCGTCCGATGCACCTCACTACCAAGAGTAAACTTGAGCCATTGATCTTTCATAATCGAATCGCACTGAAAGTATTTAGTCAGCAGAGTCTTCGTTCTTCTTCTTCCTCCGCAAGGTCCTGACAAGTCCCCCTTCTGAAGCTACAGCTTGTCCTCAAGCTGTGAATGATGGAAAGATACTCCTGATGAAACTGGGGTCATCCCAGGTGGCACCCCTTTCCGATAGATTAACCCTTGGACTAGCCATTGAGTCACAGCAATTCCCTTCCGAGGCTCTAATCTTCGATCCATAACAGTTTGCTTTGCCGCCATATAGGCGTACTTCTTTGTTTCAGCTATGAGAACGCCAATATTTTGACCAGCAAATTCAGCAATCGGATCACCTAAAAGCACTTGCCTCCTAGCATTGAGGAAGCCGGACCAATATTTTCTCAGCATCATGGAATGTCCTTTGCAGAGATAACCATGATGACCTTCTGAAGCCAAAGATGATCCAAGTTGAGACCCTTCCTAACCATTCTCTCGCAACTTGGTGTCGATGATTGTTCTCCCTCCTCCATCAGAACTCTTCTTAACAGAACAACATTGAATCCAAAGCCATTCACGATCGCATGTTCATAATCTATTACTATCTCTGTGGCTCAACAACATTACTTTGCTTCTATTAGATTGACTTGTACTAAATATCCATTTGCCATTTTCGAACCATATTCTGCAGACCAAGTAGTATTCACATGAAAATCAGCAATGGGAGGAGTATGATTTGGGATATGGATAAGTTGACTATTTTTCCGATGGTAAGTTCTTTCTTCTTGAGATCTAATACAAGTGGGCTATGCACATATATCCAATCAAAGACCGAGGATAATATTATAATTACCCGGTTTCAATAATTTGAATGAAGTAACAAGAGTCAGATTCTCAGATTTCATATGCTAAGTTTTCAACTCTAGCTTCCGAGGTTAATTCTCCTCCACCAAAGATCCTCGAACTTTTCTAAGATGGCATTGAACTCTGAGTGAATCCATTTTTAACAATGTAGTTATAATCCATAAAGGAGTGAGGGCTACCACAATCAACCAGGGCTATTGCTTGTTTACCTCAATCGCAACATCAATGGAAAGGTCACCATCACGTATAGTCCTTGGGCAACATGTACTGAAATCTGCAGCCCGGTGATCGGCTTTGTTCTTCATTTTCTTCAATTGCAGGAACTGCGTGTCACGAGGACAAATCCATTTGGTTCATCCTGCTGCTACCTCTTCCTCCTTCCCATCCCGCTCACCTTGCAAGAATAATGTGTAAAACATTTCTCACTAAATATTGTTGATTATGACCAGAGTCCAAGCCTCTCCACAATGCCAAAATTTTACCTTGTCTCCCAACTATATTTCCTTCCGAAGTTTCTTCTTTTCAGATTTTCAATACAGATTGGTTGAGAGTTTTTCATTGAAGGAGATGACTTCCTTGCCACCACCACTGTATTGACCAATCCTTTTGGCAATGGCACATTTCTCTTGCAAATATGAGTAGTCTCTCCTCACCACCAATGAGGAACTAGCAAGTCCTATTGTTCCTTGAGTGCATAGATCGATAATCGCATGAGCTGATCTTCATCCTCATTTACTTCTTCTCGACCGAGACTCCCAAGTACCGTCACATTTCCAGTCTCCACTACAACCTCATGATCCTCCTCTTTTGTTATCATCCTCGTTATCATGCATAAGTATAGTGTGCAAAACTTTTTTTAATCTTGCAAATACCACGGATGTCACGGATCCCATGGTTCATTACAATGCCGGCAAGTGTGAGATTTCTTATCATATTTGTTCATCCTACTAACTGCTAAGATTTTCTAAAAGTATGAGTCCTTTAGCATTCTTGTTTTCTTGTTCAAAGGTTGTATCTTATGTTTGTAGAATTCTTTGCTTTATACTGGTTGTGCCTCTTGGCTATGGTTGCTTCCTCGCTTATCTTAGCGGCACTAATATGCTTCAAGTAATCCTTTCGGTTGGTGACTACATACATTGTATTTAATTTCTTTTTGAGGCCTCCGATAAAACAAATTATGGTAAATAGATTTCTTGTAAATAAGGATGATCACGCTTCACTAACTCCACATATCGCTCAAAATAATCTTTGTATGTTCCCACCATGCTCAATTGCTTAATGTTTTGCAATTTCTCCATGACCTCATCTTTGCATTAGCTTTGAAAACCAATCACATAGTATAGCACCAACTCGCTTGCCAACTCAAGAATGGCTTGTGAATTCCAACTCCCTTAAACAAAATATGTGCTTTCTCTTGATCTTGATTTCTCTACGAGCTTCTAGGACCCAGAGGATAAAAATTTGCCGGGTTACTGTTGGGTTCACTTCCTTTGTCGGAATTAGGACTTGATTCCGTCCTCCTGCATATGATAAAAGAGTCACAAGTCTTGTACTCTGAGCATCATCATCTGATCAGGCCGAGTTGAAATACTTTGCACACCGCCTTAACATGTTCCTCCATGATTACCATACAACCCATCTCCTCCATACCCACTATACCCATATTACAGGTTCCCATAGCATGTCTACAAGCCGGCAGGCCGACTAATGGGCACCTTGTCACCAATGAATTGCTGCCCATTCGCAAAAGCGCCGCCTTGCCACCCTAACTCCGATGTCGTAACAGATGGAGCTTGGTGCCTCAAGGAGTCCCTCTATTTGTCACTGAGAGGACCACCTTAGTAACCGTAACTCAATTTGCATTTGGATTGCCATAAGGTCCACCATACGCAATAGCAGAACACCTCCATATCCTGCTGACCCCATAATTCACATTCATTTGTTCATCCAACATTTGTACTCACAGTTAATGAAGATTGGGTCCCAAAGTCACACCACCATATACATTCCCGGGTGAAACATAAGAAGATAATGCGGTTGGCAACAACTTGCACAGGTGACTACCAACTCCCAACAGTGTATAGGAGGTGCTTGTGTTGGAGCTGTAACACCCCAAAAGAACCTTTGCCTCCCATAACTCTGGCCATTAAATCCTCACAGAACCTCGGATCTGAGAGGTTCTAATAAGTGAGGATAAAGATAGAATAAATAGGGTTACCATCTCGTGACTTCCGGTAATAGTCAAGCTTCACGCCAGTGCCACAGGGGATCCCAATCTGTAACCCTCCTCCGATTCTGACTCAGATTAAGTCATGGGAATAACATTTAAAGCATTCTGCGATGGGCTACTGCTTGATTCCCGCATTATTGAATCAGCCAAGATCTCTACCGACCAACAAATTTTTATTTCGCCACATCGCCTTCCATGTTTCCAAACTGCTCCGAGCATGCTTCTCACAAATCCACAACAAAGTCCCAACAATTAGCCCAAAACCGAGAAAAGAACTAGAAGAATAGGGCAAGAATATTTCCGCCGATCTGAAGATTCACTAAAGATTGGGATTTTCACAGAATCAACCAACCCCAACCCCATCCAAACCCAACTCGAGATCTTCCAAGCGAAGAACAAGTTTATCGATACCACCTTGAGCGGACCTGTTGATGAACAGCCGATCCCGGCAGAGACTACGGAAGAACAAACGACACTCAAAATCACCAATCCACTGATCTACCCGGATCACTAGGCTTCTAACAACTATAGCTAAAAAAGTAAAAGGATAAGCTGGATAAGCGGTGCCTCGCCTTTACTCTTCGCCAGCGGCTTTTATAGAAGATCCATTCATAGCTGTTCATTTCAAAGACAACTTAACTAAAAAGACGATAAGCGACAAAAAGCAGGTAGAATAAAATTAATGCCTAATAAACATGATGAAAGAATTGGATTGTAGTAAGCAGCTATTCTTGGTCGGGTGGCCAGTCCGATGCACCTCCCGCTTGAAGAAATAAACTTGAGCCATTGATCTTTCATATTTCGGGTCGTTACACGAAAGTATTTAGTCACAGAGTCTTACATTCTTCTTCTTCCTCCGCATGAGTCCTCGGTTAGCGATTCGAGGCGAGAAGGTAGAGAGAAGCTCTCACGATTCCCTTCATCCTTGTTTCTTTTCCTCGCCTTTTGTTGTCGCCAAAGGACTTGCTCGGGTGATCTTAGTTCGATGTTTTACCTGTATTCTCCTTTTCCTAGTCCACCGTAATCATTTTCTCTAGCTATTTCTTGGTATTCGAGAGGATAGATCGGAGATCACGAGATTTGTATGTGCTTTGGAGCTTAGATTTTTAGTGATTTCAAAGATCATATTAGATCACAGTAACTGTATACTCGCTAGCATCAATAAGCAAAAGATAAATCCTATATTACTAAAAAAGAAAAACAAGGAATAGAATCGACAAGCATAGATCATGACATGCATAGCACGTAGGGGTGATCATTTTTGTCGAGCCTATTCGAATTTTTGTTTAAAATAATATATATTTAATGAAAAATTACGAAATAATATGCAAAAATAAAAATGACGGATTCTACACACGGCATAATTTGAAATTGCGATACCAAACTTCTGCCGCAATTTGGAATTGCGATAGATGTGCCAGTCAAGTTATTTTTATTTTCAAGATATTATTCTGTAATTTTATTATTAATATATATTATTTTAAACAAAAATTCTAGCCTATTCCTGCTTAGAAATATGGTTCTTACTCCTGAAGTAAATATTAGGTTTTTAGGATTTTAACCAACCAAAGAAGAAAAGAAGATTTTTACATACTTGATCAAAGTTAGATACTTGTCGGGCTTGATGGGATTGGTGAAGGTATATATATATATATATATATATATATATATATATATATATATATATATATATATATATATATATATATATATATATATATAGCAACATATGTAGTGCTAAAAGGTGATTTCAAGTAATTATGTCTAAAATCTAATCTGGACCCTTGGATCCAAGTTTAGAAGGTTGAGATCTCTTGAGGTGAAGGTCAAGCAATTCACTCGAATTAATGCTTTCACATTCGGGGTGGCAAACAACCCATTGTCATAAATGCTTTTACACATAGGCAGTTAGTTAAATCTCAACCTTCAAAAACTTGATCCAAGGGTCGAGGTTAGATTTTAGTATATTAGAATGATTCCATACTCCTAGGTGTATGTATCTCACCTTCATTATACCATTTAAATGATGTTGTTATATCTCTTTATCCTCTTGAGTATACTCAAATACTAATTATAAGATACTCTAAAGTGAATTCCACAAAAAATTCATTAAAGTCCACCCTTTATAGCAATATTTGTTTTATATATTCTTTTACATATGGAAAAAGGTATGTAGTAAAAAAAAATAAAAAAGGTTTTCTATAAAATTTTGTCACCCATATTTGTATAGGAGTATCTTAGAATTATTATTGGATTATACCTAAAGTGATAAAAGAGTACAAAGCTGCCATTTAAATGGTATATTAGAGGTGGGAGTATGTACTCCTAAGAGTATGGAAAATATATATATCTATATATATATATATATATATATATATATATATATATATATATATATATATATATATATATATATATATATATATATATATATGAAAAATATTTTTACTCCGTGTAGTTACTCTCACCTCCTGAAATACTAGCTAAACGAACTTGCAATACTCCTTTATCACCTTGTACACTCATATATTAATTATAAAAGATATTCCAATATTGAACCACATGAGAAAAAAAAATGTAAGGAGTACATAGTTTTTAGTGTATTTTACAAATACTTTTATATATGGACATAAAAGGAGTATATTCAAAAAATATACATAACATCTCTACGAAAGAATGTAAATACTACCTAGCTAGTCTTGTAAACTCGTATACTACACGCACATACCTCCCGTTATGCGAGATACTCTCACGTTAACTAGAGATACAAGATAGGGAGTTGTTCGATGTTTGTCAGATAACCGGCAAGTAAATTACCGTAGTATGAGGGGATCCATGGCGCCTCTCCTCGAATAGTAGAGCAAAGAAAGCCTCAGACGATAATCGTCGGGCAATGTCCCTACTTCGATTCAGGGTAGCGGCTTGAATTGCTCCCGAGCTTCGGGAGAACAAGCAGAGATTACAAATGGACGCTAAGGCCAGGCCCCTAGCACTAAGCTCGAAGAAAAAGTCGGGAGGGCTCTCCTAAGTTCAAGGCCTTGGCTGGTGAGAGAACCACAAGCGATCTAAAGGGGCGGTGCCAATGAGAGAACTTCAGCGTGAGTGTGTGAAGGAAAAAATCTATCCCTCTCCTCCAAAGACCTGCCTCCCTTTATATAGCCGAGGCGGCAGGCTACACGCAGGATTTGAAAAGAGACAAGTGAATACCCCGTCCGGCGCCCTAGTCTTCGGTCATGATGCCGGGCGAGGCTCTTCGCTCCGGGCGACACAGTCGCTTTGGTCATGATGACCCATGCCAGTTTCGGTAGCTGCCCCATCACGGTGGAGTAGACACAACTGGAGGCGCCCGCCTTTCCGGAGGGCGATATCTGCCCTCTGAGCGCTGTCACGATAATCGACGCCTTGAAAAGATGGGTGCTTCATTGAGGCCGCCCTCTCGTTGCCTTGAGGAAGAAACCGGCTCCCAATACTAACGCAGGTCGCACGCCTGCAGCACAGCGGCCTGCTCGGCCGAGATCGCCGACGCGGGTGAGATTGTGGGCCGAGGCTTACTGCGGGACCTCCTGGTCGAGGTCCCGGTCGGAGCCTGTGGTAGTACCTGGATCGCGGGTCCGGTCGAGATGGTGGTCGCTGAGGTGTCGGCCCCTGGTCGGTCGGGGTATTGGTCGCGTCCGACCCGAGATTGGCGGCAAAGAACCCCTATTCCTGAAAGTAAGGGACGAGGGCCATGTCGGTTTCACCTTATACCGCCTCAGAGGCTAGATAACTCGAGAAATCCGATCTTGAAGTAGATGTATACTTTCTTTGTGGGGTATCCCTCAGATGTCGATTCGTCCAAGAGCCCCAGGGGCCGCCTTTGAAACGCGAAGCTGCTGGGAGGGAACCTTCCGTTTCTATACAGGTCCATGGTCTTCGATAGCGTGACATGCGGGCAGAAGAGGAGCAGTTTCCCGGAGAAGGACATCACAACTCGGCCCGAGTCCAACGCCGATCGCTGGTGCTTCGACCATTGAGTGCTGAGCGCGACCTCGGCAGAGAAGTACCTCGAGCCCTGTGCTCTGGAGAGCTGGTTTGGGAATTGCGAAACCTAAATGAACCGACCAAGAGCTGATCTGAGGTTCTATCTTGTGACCATCGCCGGTTGGCGAGGCAAATGAAAGCCGGCGAGAGAGCCCGATGCCTTCATGAGAGGTTCGGTTTCACGGTGTATTTTAACGTCTCGTAGCTAGGCGGCGTTAGTGCTATTTTACGCAGTAGTGGGCGTGTTAGGGCGTCTTTCGGTTTTACTGAAGCGCCGCGCTAGGAACCTAAAGGGGCATCCATCTTGAGTCCTCGCCGGGCGAGGTGATTCGCGAGAGGAGGGCCCTCACAATCCCGCGAGATACGCCCGGTCCGTGGGTGTGGGACACTGAAGGGAGTGAGCAGCGCGAGTTTGCCCTACGTCCGTCGTTCGCCGAGTACTCGTGGCTGCAAACAGGTTGTCCGAGTGAGCCTCGGAGATGAAAGCGATCTCCGAGCGGAGCCGATCCTGCGTCAGATATGTCCGAGGCGTATTTAGGGGCGACCCATAAACAACCTTTCTTCTCAATCTCGTCTCGGGACCACGAGCTGCTCACAGGATCGAAGCGCAATAGACGCTTGCCCTTTCGGGGAAGCCGTAGGGAGAGTTTACGAAATATGGTCTCGGTGTAGCGAAGCAAAGCGATTCAGGTCGTCCCGCCAACCCAACTAGAGACCCACCCAGGGTTACGCCAAAAACACCCCTCGCTTCGCTTAGCACAGTCGAGGTCGGCGGGGATCATACTCGGTGGATCACGCCTTTGGAACCCCACGGCCGGAGTCTTCAGTGGCGGGCATTCAACCTTTTACCCACCTCGAGACTACGAAGGGCCCTGGTGGGCCGAAATGACCGTGCTGGCGGAGATTAAAGGGTGCGGCTACGTTTCGCCGAGCGATGTTCAGACGTCCCACCGCAAGCATTTAATGTGCGCGGGAATTAAAATCTGAAATGATCGGGGCGGCACGCCTTCCTGGGTGATTTATTCGTGGCATTTGTGCTGGGATCGCGGACGCTTTGTTCAGCCGAGCGTCGGTCGATATGTATCCAGTACGATGACGTGATTCGGTGGGCACCATAAATCGGGGTGAGACTTCCACCTGATCGTCATCGCCGCTTCCTCGCCTTCGCGATTTCCACTCTGCACCAAAATGTCATGGATTGGATCGAAGGAGTTACCATCGTGGGGGAACCAAATGGCGCATCAGATTGCCTGACTCACGTGAGCGTGAAGGAACCTTAGGTATATGTCACTCATCCACACTTACTGACAGATAGGAATGTTCTAAAACAGAAACAGGGTCGCTCGCGTCGGTATTTCCTCCTTAAGTGAAGCACTACCATAGCACTTGTACTGCATGGGGGCATAGGCCGTAGTGTTTCGGGTTGAGGGGTTCTAGCTTAGAGGACGTGTGGCCCGACCCGGTCACCCGAATTCGCGTAAGTGTGTGAGCTTGCAGCCCCGAGTGATATGTGGTGACTCGAGTGAAAACTAATACGAAAAAACTCTCAAAGGAAAAAGATCGCCTTATCTTTTATTTTTGGATGCGGGCGGCGTTAAGGCATGAGACCTTCCCACTTGGGGCCACGAGTGGCCTAGTCGGGAGCGTCGCTGGCGCCGATCGCCGACGCAACGATCACCAGGCTTAAAGCGGAAACCGAAGGTCAGCACAAGGCTTGCTCAAGTTGCCACAAGATCTCCCGGCCTTTCGAATCGCTACGTCAGATTTTAATGCGAGACGCAGGGTCGCGAACCCGGCACCGCGTCTGCTCCAGCAAGGACATGCGGTTAATACTCAAGCGACAGCTGCCGTCGCGACGACTCCACTTTACCACGCCATGCTCGGCCCTATAAATAGGGTGCGGAGGAAAAGAGCCATTATCTTGTGATTACGCCCCTCCGCCTTCTGTTACTGCGCCCCCTTGCCCTTCGGCCCAGAGAAGAGGAAGGATGAGAAAAGGCAAAGTGTTGATGGCGCAGTGGCGGCGATGACCGTGGGGCGGCAAGCGGGGAAGCGTGGCGGACCCCACGAGGTCGGGCTCCAAAGGCCCGTCTTGCCGTCCGAAATCGTTGATCGTCACCGAAGGGAGGGTCGTGTTGCCCTCGTCGATCTTCCGCATCCGTAATCCTCGTTCGGAGATGAGTCTTCTTTGTTAAATCTGGCGATGGCTCCGATCTTCCTCTTGTTGCTAATGTTGAATTGTTTGTTGTTTTTGACCGGTAGCTGCTTGCCGCTCCGGTTCTGTGCGAACTGCATCACTGCTTGCGCTGTGGCCTTTAGTATGACGGCCAGCCCGACGCGGCGGTGGATGCTTCCTTAGCATCTCGGTGCCACAGTCACCGCTCGAGGCGGAAGTGCTTACTCGGCGTAAGCACGACCCGATCGCCGGGAAGCTGCGCCAGTTGCTGTAGCTTAGAGGTGGCGGAGCAGGCTCGTCGCGCGCCGCTCGAGGAGGCTCGCTGCCCTGTGTGAGACAGCGTCGTCGCATGGCCAGGCTTGGTGAGGCAGCTATGGAGGACCTCAACTCGATGTCTATGAACAACTAGCCTCATGGAAGGTCTCCTCTCCTGCCCGCCCAAATTTTCGAGAACATGGGCGGGGAGCACAGGTCCTGAGGGGGTGAAATCTGCGGAACCTCTGGGAGCTTACTCCGCGGGATCGCCTTCCGCCTTAAACCGGTGACCGACGCCTTTTCAGAGCTTGCCCGTGCCTGCGTGGCGTTCCACTCGCGAGGGTTAAAATTGCCCCACCGCCCAGCTGATGTCTGATCGTCTTGGCGTGCTTTGCCGCCCAATCGCAACGATCCTTTGACCCGACAGCAATATTCTTTGGGATTGAGGGGGACGCGGACCAAGCGCAAAGTAGCGGAGGCCGGCGGAGAAAAGGTGGCCCGTGGCCCGGCGTCTTGAGAGTAGCGACAGCTCGGCAGCGATATCACGAAGCGCCTGAGCGTAGCACAGAGGCAGCTCGGACTCCTTCCCGCCTTTTTTCTTGTAATATTAACTTGCACGCCGCAGTCAAACTTTTGGGATTTTGCCTTATATTAACGCGTTTTCTCCTTACGTGACAAAGCGCTTCCTTTGGATGACCGTAGCCTTTTAGGAACCCCGAGGTCGAATGCGGCGCAAGGAGGGCCAGGCGCTAAGACTTTTGAAAAGAGACGCATAAAGTAGATAAGCGAAACCGCTGCCCGAGGCGTGCTCCAAACCGATAAAAGACCCGCCTAAGCATGGTCTTCTTAAAATCGCAAAGAGAAGGCGCTACTTTGGGTCCCCATGCTTGGCCGAAGCGTGCGCGTACGATCATTCTTGGTGAAAGCGAGTTACCATTAAGGCGAGATCCTGCCTTTCGGTTGGTCGCGATCTCGAATGGCGGGCGGGTAGGCGGCGGCTCGACGATCGGGGTGCGTCGGTCGTCGTGCTTTGGGCTTCGAGGTTTGGCGAAGTTGCGAAATAAAGATAAAGTTTTAGGATAAAATCGCCTTAACTTTCAATATTCCATCGTTGGGCTAGCGTTGCCGTCGGCGTCTTTGGGCCGAAGAGTGCGGCCTGAGAGGACTTCACTGACGGTGAAAGGTCCTTCCATGGAGGGCGACTTGTACTCACGGCGTTGGGCTGGACTGGCGTAAAACTAGGTCGCATGCGTTGAAGGACCATCAGCGGACTGTCGATCATGATAGCGCCAGCGTCCTGGCCGATACTTACAGCGTCGCGAAGCAGCCGCGTCCGCAACGCCTCGTCGGTATTGGTCGATGGCATCTTCTTTGCGTGTCGAGCCCCGCTACTCGTCGAAGCTTACTGCGATGCGTGGTCTTGCCCGTAGTCCGTCGGTAGGCAAAAGCGGCTTCCGTCTTTGAACATCGAAGAATGGCGTGAACGTCGGCCGATCGGTCGGCGTGGTCGCGCAGCTCAAGTGACGGAGGCGGCTCGGTGCCCATCGTCACAATTCTTCGGTCGTCGAAGATCCCGGGCTTTAGTCGCCGGAGATCATCTTGGTGGGCAGCGCTCGACACAGCCATTAGTCCGCCGGATGGGCCCACGGTACCGATCAATGACGGGATGTTGAAGTTGTCCGCGAACTCGAGGAATTCTTTCCGTGAAGCTGCGTGCCATTATAGGTGATGATGGAGTTGAGGACTTTAACCGATAGACGATGTCGCGGAAGAAGTTGGCGCTGGGCGAAGTGATGGTGGCGGCAGAAGCAGCCTCTATCCACTTGGTGAACTTGTCGACCGCGTGACGGCGGTGTGTCAAGCCCCGGCGCCTTCTTAAAGGTCCGACCAGATCAAGTCCCCAAGCGGCGAACGGCCATATAATAGGGATCGTCTGCTGCGGGGCTTGCGGCGGAAGATGTGTCTGTCGAGCAAAAATTGGCACCCGCCAGCGGTCGCGAACAATCTGCTTTGCATCGGCCATCGCCATTGGCGATAAAACCTTGGCGAAGGCTTTGCCCACGAGGATCGCGTGGGCGGCATGATGTCATAAACCCCGTGGATGTCCAAAGAGCGGTTGCTTCCCCTTAGTTCGCCGGATGCACCGGAGGACCGGGAGGGCTTCTCTTGTAAAGTTCTCTCCCACCACCCGGTACAAAGATTTAGCCTACGAAGCGGCGGCCGGACCTCGATGGGATCGGTGGTGATCCGTCGGTTAGTCGGTTGATGAAAGGTTTCCTCCGGTTAGAGTCGCCAAGCGAGGATGCCGTGGCTCGATCTCGAAGGCTCCGACTTGAGCAGCTCGGCGGTCGGAGTAGTGGCATCTTTGGTCGGTCACGGATGTTGGAGGAGAATCGGCAGGAGCGGTGGAGCTATAGAGGTCGGAGAGCGAAGATCTCCCTGACGGGTCGTCCCGCTGGAAGCCTGATTGGCGGAGTAGTCGGCTTCCCCATTATATCGCCGGTAGCTATGGTGAAGTTGAAACCCTTGAACCTTTCTTCAATTCGTACCTTCTCGGCGTTATGCATATCGACCGCAAGTCGAGGCTCGGAAGCCTTCATGACAGGTCGACGACAAGCTTCAGTCGGCTGTACGCGTGAAACGGTAGCGCCATGCAAAGTCGTAGTAATCCGGAGACCATTAATGAGTGCTTGTGTTAATGACATTGTTGGTGGCGTCAAAGTGCAACGAATAATGTCTTGAAGCTTGTTTCCAAGTGGAGAGATGAGGGCGATTCCCCAGCGCTGCTCAGTTTTGGTGTAGGACCCATCAAGTACATCGCCCGAGACTAAGGGTCTTGGTAGCCGGTGGCGCTGAGCTTCGGTCCCTTCTGCGTGAAAGTCAGCTAGTAGACCTTCCGACTTGATGGCCGTCCCGTGGGACATCTGATATGTCGTGGCCGTTGAGCTTGAGAGCCCATTTGGCTATTCTTCCCGAGGCGTCATGTCATGCGAATGATCTCGCCGAGCGGCATGGAAGTTACCACGGAGATCGGATGCCGGTGGAAGTAGTGGACTAGCTTCCTCTTGGCGATAAGCACCGCGTAGAGCAGCTTCTGCACCTGAGGGTACCGGGCCTTGGACTCGGAAGTACTTGACGATAAGTATCTTGGCAGCTGTACCTTGAGTACCGGCCTTCTTGATTCGCTCCTAACGCAGCGCCGCGCTAACGACTTTGGGTCGTGGCGGCGATGTAGAGGCGACTCTTCTGGCGTTAGGCGACCAAGCGGGGGCATGGTTAAACGCCTTCAATCGATTGAGGGCTTCTTGCGCTTCACTGCGTCGAGATGAAGTGGTCGGACTTCTTCAAGCAGACTTATAATGCGGCATCCAGCGCTCCGAGCGGGGAGGCGAAACGGCTCAAGGCCGCTAGGCATCCGTCCGCCTTGGACCCCCTTGAGTGTTGCTGATCGGACCCATCTTCATGATCGCGGCGATCTTCTCCCGATTAAGCCGATGCGCTGCGAGAGCGATGAAGCCGAAACAATTTTCCTTGGGGACCACGGCGCACTTCTTGGGGTTGAGCTTCGTCTAAAACAACCAGGAGGTTGCAAAAGTCTCCTCTAAGTCGGCGACAAGGTTGTCAACCTTCTTAGTTTTGGCGACAATATCGCTCAACGTCACGCGCCTCGATATTCGCCGTCTGAGTCGTCAAAACAACGCTCTGCGCATACATCGTATGTAGCAGCGCGTTTTCAGGCCGATCGGCATTGTTCTGTAATGTAAGCAGGCGAGCGGAGTGATGAATGGTCGCGAGTTGGTGGGACTCCTTCATCGCTCTCTGGTGGTAGCACGAGTAGGCGTCTAGGAAAAACAGGTTCACACCCAGCGGTGGAGTCGACAACTTGGTCGATCTTGTGAGGGCAATGGAAAAAGGTCCTTAGGACATGCCTTGTTGAGGCTCGTGTAGTCAACACACATTCTCTATTGCGGGACTTCTTTTTTTACCAAAGAGAGGTTGGCCGACCATTGAGGTGGCGGACCTCTTTATAAACCCCGCCGCAAAAGCTTGGCGATTTGCTCGCCGATGATCTTGCGCCTTTCGCCGTCGAAGCGGCGCAAGCGGCTGAACGGCAACGCCTTGAGCCGGGCGAATATTCAAGGTGCTCGGTGACTTCCCGTAAGGATGCACAGCATGTCGGAGGTTTCCATGCAAAGACGTCCGATTGCGGCGGAAATCGACGAGCGCCTTCCTATTTGGCGAGGGCGTGGCCGTCGCACGGTCTTGAGTCGGATCTTGAATCGACCATGACCTCCTTAAATATCCTCGGCGGACTTGAAGGATCCGGACCCGACTTCTTTGAGTCGGGCGGATTCGAGGTTCTCCTTAGGAGATTCTCGAGCTCGGCGCGGACGCAATGATCACCGACGCCAACTCTGGCCTGGTTTCCTCGCGGTTATAGCGCAATTGAAAGGATCTGCGCCACAGTGATGACTCCATGGCCGGCATCTTCGACGAGGTAAAGTGTAGTTGGGGATCGCCATGAACTTGGCGTAACATGGCCTCCCCATGATGGCGTGATAGGGCAGAAACCCCACGACCTCAAAGGTGAGGGTCTCGGTGCTGAAGTTGGCACAGTTCGAAAGTTACGGGCGGATCAATCTGCCCGGCGGATAGGCTTGCGGACCGGGAACAATTCTGAGTGGAAAGGCGCCTTGCTCGGTCGGAGACTTGAGCGAGGATCCCGAGAGCATCGAAGGTCTCGGCTTACTCTGAGGATGTTGAAATTGCTGCTAACGCCATCCATGAGCACCTTGGAAAGGCGCCCGTCCCCCAATGGGGAGCCGCGACCAAGGTATCTCCCGGGTCGCGGAGCGTGATCGGGGTGATCACTCGGTCGAAGGTGATCGGTGACTCCGACCAAGAGTACTTACGGATGCAATGAAGACGCAGCATGTGGACTTCAGCGGAATGTAAGCCTCACGGCGCTTGTCGGGCGTAAGCTCATTGGTCCGCCAAAGATCATGAGGCGACCATCGAGGTTAAAGAACTCTTCGGCCGCCTCTTTGGGCTCGGCATTCGGTGCCGAGAGTCGCGCTCTTCCTTTGCCTCGTCACGGAGGTTAGGAGATGAAGCGCTTCAGGGTTCGCTGATCCTCAGCATACTTGTGTTTGTCACGGTACCCATGATGCGGACATAGAACTGTCCATCAATTTTTCGAAGTGGTGGGGATCTGGCCTTTTCTTTGTTAGCGAGTGGTCGGTTCTTAGCGACCACGAGCCCTCGCTGCCCTGCCTCGCCCTTCCGCTTCTTCACATCGTGGCGGTCGAGGTAGTGCCGGCGTCGGGGCGACCTCTGCTTGACCTTCCCTTTATCAAAGATAGCTCAACGGCCTCCTCGCCGGAGGCATGGTTGAGTGGCAATGTCGAGGAGCTACTTGGTGGTTACGGGCTTGGCGCAGACCGGCATGCACGGGGCTTTCGGCGAGGTTCCTGTAGATCGCGCCGGAAACAACATCGGCGTCGATGATGTCGAGAGCTCATTCATTGTTGAGAAAGCGCAGGATATAATCCGGAGATTCTCCCCATTTCTTTGCTTGCGACTTTGAGATCGAGGGAGTTCCACTGGCGTTTGTAAGATGCTTACAAATTCTGAAAGCCGAAAAGACTCTTTAGGTCATTGACTCTGATGGTGTTGGCGGCAAATACTGAACCATGCTCGGCGGAATCCGCGAGGTAAATGGGAAGTCTTGGATGACGAAGATCGTCGAGTGGTGCCCCATACTGCATGCGAGGCGAAAGTCTTCTAACCAGACATTGGGGTTGAGGCCCAGTGTACTTAGTTATGTTGGTGGGGCCAGGAATCTGGCGGGGAAGTTCATGGCCGATTTCCAACCATATCCCATGACCCCGCGACCCATCGGGGCTCGGCTTGATGGTGGCGGGCGGCCATGTATCCGCGACCGGGGCTGGACCGCCTCGTCGTCCATCTTTTAGGGTCTCCCCCCGGTCTTGCCGACGTTCTTTGCTTTTTACTGATGTCTGTGTGCAAGAAGGCGGGGCGCTCGGTGCGGCGCCGTTAGCGTCGAGCCCCGTGATCTGAAAGGCGGCATGTCCTTGGGGTGGTGGAAGATGCCCCGCGGAAGAAGCGGAAGTCAGCTGCGTCTTGGATCGTGACCGTTTCTGACCAGAAGGTTCTGGTAGGTGGCCTTAGCCCTCGGATCCTCTGGCTCGGGGATCTGCTGAAAGCAACATTGCTTGGCGCGACATTCTAGTGGTGGGAGGAAATCGGCAGTGGTCGTCGACCCCTCGGCCATTCTTAGGCACATGCACTTGTGCCTTGTAGCAGTCTCTGTGATGCATCACGAAGGCCCAGGCTTGCCTTGCTCCGCATCGATCTGGAGTTTGACAAGCCTCAACCTCTTGAGCCTCCAGTTGCTCGCGTTTCATTTGAGCTCCGTCTGGGCGGGCTTGAGAGCCTCGGTCATGCTGGATTCCGCCTCCGCTTGGCAAGACGCCGGTGGCAGTTCCGGTGGCAGGTGGTGGCCCGTGTCCGGCCCGCCATGTTGCACTCATGAGTGTACAACAAACTGGAGTGTGCTCGCGTCTGAAGCCGGAATCGAGGTTGGAGGGCTCTCTGAGATCGTAAACGGTCGGCGAGATGGTCGGCCGTAGCCAACGGCTGTGAACTCCGCGGGGTGATGCTTGCGTATCTTGTGACTTCGCGAGGACCGCTACTAGAGGTAGCGTGGTGGTAAACGGACTCCCACCTAGGGCCAGCGGGTCTAAACTGTCAAGGTCACCGAGTGTGGATAGCGGAATCGAGCTCGGAGGCAGCGCCGCTGGGCGATGTGAGGATGAGCACGAACTCTCCGTCGGATGGTGATGAAGTCGAGGAGCCAAATGCGGATCCAGCCCTTGCCTTGCAGATGCGTCGTCGTTGGTGAAAAGCCATCGAGAAGAAAAATGGGAATCAAAGATCGCGAAGGTGACGCCTGCGAGCTCCCCTACCGGCCCAAGCTATGGGGTGTTTCTTATGGCAGGCAAGTAAATTCGTAAGTATAGGGATCGCTCCCCTCTCCTCGAATGGTAGACCAAAAGCCTCAGTTTATCTTGGTTCGATTTGAATGTCCCTACTTCGATTAAGTAGGTAGCGGTTTGAATTGCCACTGAGCTCGGAGAGCAAAGCGAAGATTACAAATGGATGCTAGGGCGGGCCCTTAGCGCTGGCTCGAAGAAGAAGTCGGAGGGCTCTCCTAAGCCTGGCCAGCCGAGGTCAGCCGAGAACCCTGGCGATCTAAAGGGGCCAGTGCCAGTGAGAGAACTTCGCGTGAGCGTGTGTGAAGGAAAAATCTATCCCACTCCTCCAAGGGCCCCGCCTCCCTTTATATAGGCCGAGGCGTGTGTTACCTGATTTGAAAAGAGACAAGTGAATGCCCGTCCGGCGTCCTAGTCTTCGGTCATGATGGCCAGGCTCTTCGTCTGGGCGACACGGTCTTCGGTCATGATGGTATGAGGCTCAGTAGCGTCCCATATGTGGGTGGAAATGGAACTGGCGCGCCGCACTAGGGGGCGACATCGCCCTCTGGCGCTTTCCGAGAACCGACGTCTTGAAAAAGATGGGTGCTTTAGGCGAGTACCGTCTCTGGTTGCCTTGGGAAGGAACCGTCGCCTAATATAGCTAGCATTCACGCTGTTATATATTGGATACGCCAATGAAGTTGGAGAGTGATTTGAAAGAGTGCAAATCCATGACTGGTTTTTCAGCAATTTTGATTGGACCATGTTTGTCCTTCTTTAATTGTAGTGTTTCTTAGTGCAGTCTTTATTTAGAGCATCTTTTATTAGAGCACGATGTAGTTTTTCCTAAGAGCATCTTCATTTTGTACAAGCAGCTCACCCGTGCATCAAGTGGAAATTAATTTGTATCAGCAAAAAAAGAAAATGGAGTAAACGATAGGTGAGTTTTCAAAAGAGAATAGAATTGTAGTAGGACAAGATAAATTGCAGGCAAGCTTAGTTTCTTTTGATTCAATTAAACTGTCAGGGTTTCATCAACATGAGAATTCTATGTGCTTACTGTTAGGGGTAGATGCACGGTAAAATAATTGGAGATAAGATTTAAAGTGGAAAAACCCTTGCAGGAAAAAACCACGGGAAACAATGCCTTTATGCTCGCTCCTTAGCGGAGAGTCTTTGGGAAGGTCGGTGACGGAGATGGTGGCACGCACAGTCGAAGTCTTTGGCGCGGAAGATGGGGATGTCGAAGAGCGAGTCGGTAATTTGGGAAGTCGAGCCGGCGGTTGATGGCGCGCACGAACGCCGAGGACGGTAACGACGATGGCGATCGAAAACTCAGGCAGCGCTCTGATACCACTTGTTAAGGATAGATGTACGCCAAATAACTGGAGACAAAGATTTAACGTGAAAAAATCCTTGCGGGAAAAAACCACGGGAAACAATGCACTATAATGTTTCAAGATTACAAGTACATGGGATTGGCTTATATAGCCAAAGAGTTCTAGTTGTAGACGACTTAAACTAACAACCTATTTGGATATAACCAAAAGATATGACAGTTAGAGATATTGAGTTATCTCCAACAAACCTCCCCATAACTCAAAATCTATAACGAAATTGTTTTCGAAAAACCCTGAAAGATAATTGTGGTGTTGGGTAGATAGCGAAGAACACATAAGATGAATTTTTGACATTCTCTATCTGGAACATCAATCTCCAAGTTTGTGTTTTCTTCGTATTCTGTCAACCATGTTGTTGGGCCACGCATTGGATTCAGCCTATCTGAGTTCTTGCCCTTGTTTCCTTTCCTTTTTCATTTTGATCCTTTTCCGTTACGCTCTGTTTTCTTTAGTTCGTTTGTTCTTAATTTTTCCTTTATGATCAATTCGGTTTTTTTAACTTTTGTTCACGAGGATGCATGATTTGTCGTTGTTACAATTTTGCAGTCCAAGTTCTCCTTGTTTGGGTTAATATTTTGGACCTTTTTCATTCTCTGTTAGGCTTGACAATGTCAAAGACCCGACGTAAGAAGGGCCAGAAGGGCCAGTAGTCACCATCAAAAAGGACCAGGGAAAAGAAAATGAAAGACCCAACTCTAATAAGAAATCCTACAGAAAATAAAATACCCATGAGTTAACCTGTTAAGATTTTACATACCCATTAAAAATTCTCACGCCTGTTTTTTTTTCTTTTGGATTGGTTTTTGAATTGTGCAATGCCGAAGCAATCGGAGGGAGGTGGGATTTATGCCGTGCCATCCGGCCAATTTCCTCAAAAATGTTCATTAGAACGATGAATAGACACTTTAGGACATACGGTACAAAATGTAACTAATTTGTATAAATAATTTTAGTTAAATAATAACCAGACAACCCCTAAAAAATAATTATTTATCCCTTGCTCACAGCTCTCAGCTCTCAGTGCACAGCTACAGTTACACGATTCTTCGATCCATTGCATCGCATCACCAAGGTACTCCATATGCGTCGAGATGTACATCACCATTCATCGTTCTATGTCATGTTCGCTTGTATGATCAACGATCAGTCGACCTATTTTTACGAGAGAGCAGTACATCATTAATCAGCGTCTCAAGATTAGCCAACGACCTTCCCCTTGACCGAACAGCAGCCTCCTTCCACTCCGCCGCCGCCCTCCTCATCTCCTTCCCCTTCTCGCCTCCCATCGCCTCCCTTATCCTCCCCCCCACAACCTCCCGCCGCACGTTGTCGCCGACCTCCATCGCCACGCCCCACTCGACGCACTTGTACCGGCAGTTCGTCTGCTGCTCGGCGAAGAACGGCCAGGACAGCATCGGCACCCCGCCGCACAGGCTCTCCAGCGTCGAGTTCCACCCGCTGTGCGTCAGGAACACGCCGACCGCCTCGTGCCGCAGCACGGCCTCTTGCTCGCACCAGCTCGCCAGGAGGCCCCTATCCTTCGTCGCCTCCAGGCACTCGGGAGGCAGCACGGCGGTCTCGCTATTCACGATGTCCGGCCTGACGATCCATAAGAAGTCGTAGCCGCTGTTGGCCAGCCCCCACGCGAACTCCACTAGTTCCTGGTTGCTCATGACGGTCACGCTCCCGTAGTTGGCGTACACCACGGACCGGGGCTTCTTGCCGTTGAGCCAGTCGAGGCAGGCGTGGTCTTCTTTCCAAAGGCTGGAGCTTACAGTGTCCAGGGGGCCTCGGGGGACGATTTGCTCGGTGAGGAACGCGAGCGGACCGATGGTGTAGATGGCCGCTATGATGGCGCGCATGGCGTCAAGCGCCGGCTGCTCGAGCTCGTCGAAGGTGTTGAGGATGACGGCGTCCGCGGCCTCGGCGCGCTCCACCTCGTGTAATTGGAAGGTCATCAGAGTGTCGTCGCGCTTCGTCGTGCGGAGGAAGCTCGGGAAGTCTTTGAGCCGCATGTGCTTGCTCAACCCGGGCGCCCAGTCCACCGGCATGTCCATGAACCCGTTCGTCAGTTGATCTTCATCTGTTCTCCGAGCAAAACTCGTTAAGATATTGAGATTTGACACCATATCGAGTCAAATCTGAGGACAGAGCATATATACCTTTGAAGGGGATAAGGCCCTTGTCCATGAGGGGGCGGAAGTTGCGATAGCCCATGTAGCCGCAGGCGCTGGCCGTCCAGAAGAGCGCGCCCGGCACGCCGAGCTCCTTCGCCGCGTCCAAGCTGAAGCTCATGAGGTTGTCCGCCACGACGCACGTGACGGGCGGCACGGCAGGCGAACGGTTGAGGTCGGCGAGCAGGTTCTTGAAGTGGGGGAGGCAGTTGACCATGGTGGAATAGCTGAGGGCCGGCGGATCCTGCGTGGCGTCGGCGTCGGACGGGGGCAGGCCGTCGGGGATAGTGGCGAAGCGGAAGCCGGGGAGGCCCGCGACGGCGTCGGCGCCGCGGGAGCGGATGAGGCGGCGGTGGTTGTACTCGGAGCTGACGAAGGTGATGTGGAAGCCCTTGCTGTAGAGGACCTTGGCCAGCTGCATCATCGGCGTGATGTGCCCCTGCGCGGGGAACGGCAGGCACACCGCGTGCGGCTGCTCGCCGGCCGGAATAGCACCGCTCATCCCTGCTTTGCTTATGTTTGGGAATAGTTGGTACCGAATTAGTTGTTTGTTGATGGGTCTGATACTCTGAATCTAAACGCTTTCTATATGCCCTGTTTGTTGGGGTTGGGGTTTGCTGGGTTTCAGCTTCTTCTTCCTAAAAAAACAGTAAGTCCCGTAAATAACTCAATTTTTAATAATTTTTAACATAAGTTAGAAACTATATATAACTAGTAAAAGATAAAAATGAAAGTTGGACAGAATTTACTTTTGCAGCTTATTGGAAGGGAAATTACCTATTTATCAAACGATTTCTTATAAAAAGCTACGGTTCTTTTCAGCCTAGAAAGTTAAAAGGCAACTTTTTGAAAAGCTGCAGCTCTCCTAAACAGGTCTACAGCAGGTTTATTTTCAATTCACATCTCGGAGGTAGGTGAAATTTGAAATTTCAGTGAATTCTCATAATTCTGAACGAAATCGGGTCAAAATTCAAAAAAAATTGAAACATAGAATATTTGGAACAAAATTTCCGAAATTTCGACCAAAATTACCAAAGTCTCGGTAATATTCAACCGAGTGACAAATGGTCGAAACAATATCAAAAAAATTAAAATTTTGTAGATGGTCTTGATACATCACTAATATTCTCATAAAAATTTCAGATGATGATCAATTCTGAGGAATTTTTAAAAATTCCGATAGTGCTACTATCCTGATAAAAAACTGACCGATAAATTTCTATCGAATGGAAATAGTGCAAACCACGTTATAAATTTTGAATATTTTCATGGAAGGTCCTGACACATCAATAATATTTCTATAAAATTTTCATATGATGATCAAGCATAAGGAATTTTTAAAAATTCAGACAATGTTACTGAAAGCTGACTAGCAAATTTCAACCGAATGAAACATGGTTCAAACCACATTAGAATTTTTTGAAAATTTTTGTGGATGATCTTGACACATCATTAATGTTCTTTTAAAATTTTCAGATAATGATCAAGCTTAAGGAATTTTCAAAAATTGTGAGAGTACTACTGTCTTGATAAAAGACTTACGATGCTACATATATTGCTTCCATAGATTTGATTGAACAACCAAAACAAGTTTACAATTTTTAAACATTTAGAGAAGGATGCTGAGGCAATGCTTAAGCTCTCCTAAAAATTTTGGATCATGATCACACTCAAATGAATTTATAAAATTCTAACATAATTACTCTCTCAGTTATGTTCATTTTATTTTTGAATTTTTAAATATAACAAAAGAAGTTCAATTCTTTCGTATGATTCTATATTGCTAAATATGGTACCATAAATTTTTTCAAAGCATAATCAAGCTTGTACAATTTTATAAAAATTTGACAGTGTTTCTAGTATTTTTATAAAATATCTCAAATATTTAGTTTTTCAACAAATTTTCGTGGACGATGACATTCTTAAGGGTTATTGACCTAAATATGTTCCTCAAAACTCAAAATCTGGTCAAAATATCTGGGAGCTAAAATTTTACCCAAATTTCCAAAAAAAATGTTGCAATTTGAATTTTTTCATTTGTTATTTAGCTGGTATTTTAAATCTCGTCTCTCATCAAAATCCAAAATCTCAAATGAAATTTCTAAAATCTCATTAGGATTTTGAACTATGGTCCATAGTTTGGTTTTGCTTCTGTGATGTAGCATTTCTGTGAGTCAAAAAAAATAGTCGGTCGTCAGTCAAAATCAAGAGACAGCTATTGCTTACGGGTAACGGTGCCGACGCATTTGACTTGGAGTTTTCCATGCTGTCAGCTTTTTGCCTACTTGCACGTATTCAACTCAGTAAGTACCCATTACTACCGGTCATAAAGATAGAATTAATCATGTAGCCTATCAAGCTATATATTATATTTCATAGTACTAGTATATATTTAGAGTAATATTATAAATAAACTTTGATATGTTGTTATATTAAATCCGAATAATATATCGGTATAGATCGGTGCTGAAATGTATCATTTCAAGAGGTAAGCTGATATAGTATTGATAAACTTGTATAGCTGTTGATAGACACGGAAATTGGGCGGGCTTTAGTGGGCAAAGACGACTGCACGAAAAAAAATAGGCCAAAAGCACGACTCGACACGAAAAAAAAATGGTTGGTACGCACGGCGAATGGCGTGCGGGCCGGGCCTAAAACCTGGCACGATGGGCCACCGCACGGCCCATTGTATGGGGTGTGCTCCAAGACGCAAAGCCAGCCCGAATCTGTAATTTGTATTTTTCAGGGTCTTTCTTTGCTCATATGAATTTATACTCTACATGAAAGTTGTAGAGAATTTCGAGACACATCTTTTTCATGTAGACAACTTTTCCATTTGAGCAACGTATGAATTTATAAAAAAAAAATTAGTGCGCTGTGTAGTTTCAGACCGACGCCACGTCTCTCGGTAATCTGCATTTTTCAGTGTCTTCCTTTGATCACATGAATTTATATTCTACATGAAAGTTGTAGAGAATTTCGAGACACATCTTTTTCATGTAGACAACTTTTCCATTTGAGTAACGTATGAATTTATAAAAAATATTTAGTGCGCTGTATAGTTTCAGACCGACGCCACATCTCTCGGTAATCTGCATTTTTCAGGGTCTTTCTTTACTCATATGAATTTATATTCTACATGAAAGTTGTAGAGAATTTCGAGACACATCTTTTTCATATAGACAGCCTTTTCATTTGAACAACGTATGAATTTATAAAAAATATTTAGTGTGTTGCGTTCTCTCTAGTGCCGTGTTGGTAGGCCCGGCAGCTGAGTCCGGCGTGCCTTTGGGCGTGCGGACCTTGATTTTGCCATCCGTGCTGGCCCGACCCGACACGAAGAAATGACCGGACCGTGCTGGCCCGTTTCACGTAGGCCCGAAGCACGACGGGCTCGGGCCGTGTCGGCCCGGTCCGGCCCAATTTCCAGGTCTAGCTGTTGATATGGTATTGATAAGTTTGATTCAACATAGTCAACGCATACGCTGCGCTTCACCTCGAAAGTTCGTCTTAGCAGCATATTTATGGGAGAACATATGACATCGGGATGGTTAATCATGATTGCACACCCTTAGCTCCGGTGCAACAGCACTGCGGCTCAGCTTCGACTATTCACCCGTGTCAAACACTTGGTGGATACTGGGGATTCTCACGTGGATTCTTGCAAGTTAAACAGTATTTGTAGACAAGAATCTATCAAGTTGCAACCTTATAAGTTATAACAACTGGATTGGATTTTCCCCGGGTCCTAGGTGGCACTACATGTGAAAATCCAAAGGCAAAAGTCAACAAAATTCGCAACTGTGGAAAGGTCTGACCGTTACTTGAAAGGAAAAGTCGAAAGGCCTTATCTGAAGGGAAGAAAATTCGGGACAAGGAGCACCGCGTCAGAGACGACGTCAGAGTTGAATAAGCCCTTCCCGGCTTCGGCCCATGGACAATCCAGCCCACTCTAATTCGTACGTTTATGGGCCGAAACGGTGCAAGCTAGCTTATCGAAGCTTCGCTCTACTCATCTCAACTGTCTTCTTATTAGAAGTAAGATAAATACTTCTTTTAACTCTTATTCACATGATGCTTTATCAATTATTTAGTCAAATATATGATTTTAAATGAAAAAATTATCAACTACAAAATTGTAGATTTCAATGAGAGCTACATTTTTCATATATACATTACATTCATCCAGCCTCGTATGAATTTTGCAATAGCCCAGTGTTTGATTTGTACCCTCGCTAAAAGTTATACCCCGTCGGCAAATCATTGCAATAACTGAGTGTTATCTTTACACACACTAAATGTATTTCCACTCGGTGACTGTTTGTAATGGCCGACGGTTAGCATTGCACTCACAATAATTGTTGTACCCTCTCGGTGATTTCATACTATAACTGAGGGTTTTCCACCAATCGTCGGTTTGTGGTAAACCCCATTGGTAAATCTTCTAATAATAGCCGTCCGTTTTTGTTCTACCGTCGGAAAAAATATGCACCGTCGGCCACCTTATTTTTTCTCAATGACATGTAGGCCATTACATTTCACACTCGGTAAAAGTTAGATTTCTAGTAGTGCTTATATATCTTTTATCATGTCAGTTTCGATATCGATTCAGTTACCAAGAAAAGCACAAAGATATCCTATTGGTGCACATTAAAACAACAAAATGACTAGCACAAAATAACAAGATTCTCGGTCCTGACGAAGCCAGCTAAAAGCTCATGTCGCCAATGGTCGAAGATTGCACCTGCCCCCACCTTTAATTAGTTGCTCAAATTCGAGTTGGTGAATGCGATATTTTTGTTCAAGCTAACGAAACATTCTCCGGTTTGAACCTTACAGGGCTTATCACGTCTCGCGATGATGCAAGCGAAGCGATAGTGGGTTTGGCTCATGATGAGAGCAGCAGACTGGTGACTTCATTGAGCTGAGCTCAGAGAAGTCTAGACTCACTCTAGAGCCAAACGAACACGAAAGACGAAATGGGCCAGCTTACGCTTCTCGCCGTCTGAAAGGGAGGCAACCTACGGGGCCCAATCTGAGCAGCTCATAGAGGGCAGCACTTCGTTGTCTATGGACCATGGACGGGCTTCGTAAGAGGTCGCGGCCCAATCGGTCGGTGGTAGCGCGGGCGTGCGTGCCGTGGTCGCGTGAGGCCGAGAAAATCATAGCGACCACGCACGTCCAAGCGGCTAGCGAATCTCGTCGCTTGGCCCCGCGATTGAAACTGGGCATCTCCGTAACGGATCATTCAACAGGCCAAAGATGAGCCTGGGTGCGCATCCTGATAATCTGATATAGGGTGGCTTTAAAAGCATTGTTCCTTTCCAATCTCGTCAGTCCTTTTCCCTCTCTCGGATACGGTTTCTGCACCTTATAATTATACTCTTGTGCCTTTTTTCTTTCTAGTTCAATCACGGCTTTCACCGCTTTCAAAAAAAATCTCGTTGTGTGGCCTTCGCCTTTCGCACGGGGAAGCGCGCCCCATGGCGAGAGATGCATGGCGGCCGCGTGGAAATAGCGGCGCAATGGCGAGATTGCGCACCGCTATGTTACCCATGTACGTCGTCAAGCATACAGATATTTAAGTATAAATAAAAAATACGAAACCGCGCTAATTATCTGTTGAATGTTTATTTTTGTGATTTCAGTCTTTTTTTGTCCGTCTGATCTGCTATGAGATGTGTGCTTGCTTCTTGCGATTCTGCCTCTTCGTGGATTTGCCTCGAACCCGCTAGGAATTCCACCCATCAAGCATGTCTGGATGCGCTTCGTTTCCGAATTTTCCTCGGGTGCCGCGCTAACTTGCCCATGTTCGATGCGGAAGAATCCAGACAAGGGTTGCAGAAATTTGCGAGATCGAGGAGGTGGATAGAAGCTCCACGATTCCCTTCGTCCTTGTTTCTTTTCCTCGTCTTTGTCATCGATTGACATGCATGCAGAAAGGGGTGATCATTTTTTTGTCCAGCCTATTCCTGCTTAGGAAATATGGTTCTTACTTCTGAAGTAAATATTAAGTTTGTGGATTTTAGCTAATCAGCAAGAAAAGAAGATTTTTGGGAGATCAAATGGGACAGCGATGGAGCACAAATCGGAGACTAGCATTCATTTTCCGTTTCTTATTATGCCTCTTTTAAGTGCTTCGACCATAACTATTATGATTCTTACAAAGTAGTTTTATACAACACAATTAGTAATGTAGATCAGTGCTGCTTCCTCTTGGAGACGAAAATATATAGTTGGTATTATTCTTCTTCAATATATTTTTTCTCATCTCTTAATATTCTTACCTCCAAATAAAATCGAATGGAGTAACAATTTATATGCTTGTTATTCACACAGTTCAAAATTTCTTGTAGTTATCTCTTTATCATTATGTAAATTTAGTATTTATTATTTTTAGTGCCAAATTTCATTCCGTGTTCCATTTTAAGGTTAATTGAGGCTGCAGGTTGTATCTAGTTGAAGACTTATCATTGCTGTATTTTTCTAACTGAAGCATTATTGTGAGATCATGTGATGAAAAATTGGTTAAATGGTGAAATTGACATTGTAAAGTGATTTTGGTTATGGCGTGTGTGGTGTCTGTGCATGTACTATGTTGAGATGATTATCATGCTGGTGATAGCATGATGAAGTTTGTTTGATGCGATGCACTCATGTGAGTGGTTGCATGGATTGTTTTTGAGGCAAGTCGTGGACTTGTGCTCAAATGATTGTTTGTTTATGCTGGTGATAGCATAATTGTTTTGCTTGATGCAATGCACTCATGTGAGTGGTTGCATGGATTAACTTTGAGTCAAGTCGTGGACTTGTGCTCGGAATTGTTTTTTGTTTATTCATGTGCAGGTGTTGCTCAAAGGCGAACGTGGTCGATGACGGGACCGGAACTAGGTTTATGGAGGAACTGAGGTTCGGGACTAGGTTCAGGGAGGAATCGAGGTCTTAGTGGTCAAGGATGTCATGCGGGACGTTCGGGCTAGAGAACATGCACATGGAGGCTGGTTAGTCACGTAATTATAACAGGTGGGCTGTACATACGTGCAAGAGTTATTTTTGCCATGTTGGGCCAAGTTGAGATGTATACAGACTCTTTCCATGTTGGAAGTGGAGTTGTATCCCATCTCGTTAGGATTGCTCTGTATAAATAGGGGGAGGTGTCCCCTGTTTATTCTTGAGAAAGATTTTAGGGTTGTACTCTTTTGTTTGAGTATTGTAACCAGATCAGAAATAAAGATCCTTCTTGCATCTTCAGCGGTTGGTGATTTTTGTCTTGTTCTTGGCTCCGACATAGTTGATCGATCGCTTGAAGTTTTGTTCATCACAGCAGTCACAAAGTTCATCACGGAGTTCGGTTCTTTGCAAAGGTATCATCTTGCGAAGGTTATATCTTTTGATCCTTAGATCCGATCGGATTGATTCTTATTGGGTTTGATTTATAATTGAATCTAGTTTCTACGGTTAAAATTTCACATCAATCCAACGGTTAGATCTTTGGTAATTTGTGGTCGCCCAGATTGCTAGCCTGGTCGCCCAGCTGTTAGATCGCTAATTATTTTAGTCATCTTGCAAAAATCATAACTTTAGATCCGATCGACCTGATTCCTCTTTTGTTCACTTTGTAATTGAGTCTAGTTTCTACAGTTAAAATTTCACATCAATCTAATAGTTAGATCTTTGGGAATTACTGCTCACCCAGATTGATGTCCTGGTCGCCCGACACCTTGCCTGGTCGCCCAGATTTAATCATCTTATGAAGAATATAACTTTAGATCCATAGATCTGATTGATCTAATTCCTTTTTTATTAGCTTTAGAATTCAGTCTAATTTGTACAGTTAAATTTTCACATCAATCCAACGGTGGGATCTTCAGAATTTCTATTTTAGTGAACATGTATCGGTCTGCTCGCCCAGGTTGCTCACGTGGTCGCCCAAGTGCCAAACTGGTCGCCCAAGTGCTCTACTGGTCGCCTAAGTGCCCAAACTGGTCGCCTAAGTGATCTACTGGTCGCCTAGACTGGTCTATTGGTTTCCCAACTGTATAAACTGATTTCCAAGCAATTTGAGTTTCAATTGGGGTGTTTGAAAAGTTCAAAATTTTGATTTTAGCTTCCGCGCAATCATTCACCCCCTCTCTGATTGCTACATTAGTATATATAGATCCTACAAGTGGTATCAGAGTAAGGTTTTTCTAATTAATCTTAACTGGTGATTAGAAACCGTAGCGATGGATAGGTATTCGACAAAACCTTGTGTTTTCGATGGTGTTGATTTTCAGTTTTGGAAAGCAAAGATGGAGGCATACATTCAAGCTCAGAGCTTTGCAATCTGGGAGAAGGTGTACAAGCCATATCAAGTGCCTGATAATGATCAAGTCAATGCAACAAATCAAGTACATGTTGAAGCAAACAGTAGAGCACGAAATTTGATCATCCAAGGTTTGGGAAGAAGTGACTTCGACCGCGTGATCCATCTCAAGTCTGCATATGAGGTATGGAAATCTCTTTGTGATTATCATGAGGGATCTAACACTATCAAAGAGGTTCGCCAAGATATATATAAGAAAGAATACATGCGATTTGAGATGAAGCCTGGTGAGTCACTAGATGATTTCTTTGCACGTTTCAATAAGATTCTTAGCAACTTACGTGCTGTTGGAGGTTTCTTTGATGAGGCTACTAATGCTAGACAATTGCTTGGTGCATTAGACATGTCTATTTAGGAGATGAAAGTTACATCCATTAGAGAATCAACTGTCATGAGTGACTTTACTGTAGATGTTCTTTTCTCTAAGCTAAAAACTCATGAATTGGATGTTCTTGCTAGGAGGATTGATTATAAATCAATTGCATTGACCTCTCAATCTAGCATGTCTCAAAATAATGTTTCTTCAAGTTTTGTCTTGTCCTTCTTGTCTTCACTAACCGATGAACAGATTGAGGAATTTTCGGAAGAACACTTGGCATCACTTTCTTCTCGTCTTTATAAAGCCTTGCAGAATGTGATAATGAGAAAGAAAGTTGGTGGTGGCCCTTCAAGGTGCTATGAGTGTGGTGATCTCAACCACATGCGTTCAAATTATCCTAAACTCGCAGGTAAAGCATCAAGAGAGGAGGACAATGACAAAAGAAAAGAGAAGAAGAAGTTTTCTCCAAGAAATAGAAAGAAGAAGAGCTTCATCAACAGCAAAGTTGTCCACCGGGTCCTTTCCGCTCTTGAACAAGTCAATTTGAGTAATGTGGATTCGGAGAGCAGTGAAGATGATACAACAACTCCAACCAAATATGAATTGACAGGGTTGTGTCTCATGGCTAGGAGTGATGTAAGCTTCACCGAGGACGATCATGATAGCGATCGCAATGAGGTAGAACCTTCTTACGATGAATTAACTATTGCTGTTGTTCGTCTTGAAAAATTGCTTGACAAACGCAACAAGAAGATTAAGAAACATGATGTTCTTGTGGAATCTTTGAATGCTGAAATTGCTAGACTTAAATCTTTGATTCGTGATGATGATGCTTGCAAATCATGTGATGTAATTTACAGTGAGCTTAGTGTGCTTAGGAAAGAACATGTTTCTTTGTTAGAACAAGTCAATGCTGAAAAGAAACATGTTAAAAACGCTAGTTGTTCAACTGTTGGTTTGCATGATACAACTCATTGTTCTAAATGTGTTATACTGGAATTAAAGTTGCATGATGCAAATGGTAGGGTTTCTCAAATGACAGATGATATGCCCACTCATGAAGTTCTCTCATGCTCAACTTGTCGCAAACAGAAAGGAAAAGTGGACGTTCCATGTAATAACAGTTTAACTCTTTCTCGAAAGGTTGATTACTTGGAAAAATCTTTAGAATGGTTCACTACTGGAAAGAAAAACCTAAACATGATTTTGGATTAATCAAAAGTCAGTACTCATCACAAAGGTTTAGGTTTTGATTCTTATGCTCATTATAAGTCGCATGCTCCTACTGTTGTTAAGACACTTGAAAGAGGAAAACTTGAGATTGCAAATGAGCCTAAGAAAACGGTTTTCAAATCTGCTGGTGTGTTATCTTCTACTATGATGAATGCAAATGTTACTTCTGTTACTAAAGCTAAATATCATGTTAAGTATACTTGCACTCATTGTGGTAGAGATGGACACTTAGTAGATTTTTGCTTTAGACTAGCCAAACAGCTAAAGAAAGAGAAGACTAAGGCTAGGTCTAATTTCAGGAAGACACATTTTACTCCTCATTTTGTGCCTAGGGTGATGCAAACACCTTTTGTTGCAAGAAACACGGGAAAGGGCAAATCTGATTTTGTGAACAAGCATACTCGTGTTGTGCCTACGGTGATGCAAACACCTTTTGTTGCAAGAAACACGGGAAAGGGCAAATCTGATTTTGTGAACAAGCATACTCATTTGTACCTACTTGTCATGTGTCTCAGTACTGGATTCCTAAATGCTTTATTTCTAACCCCAGTACCGAGGTCTCGACATCTTCTTGTGCTATGTAGGTTTTTAGGAATGGGTTGGAGAACAGAAGCTTAGTGGATCTTGGTCTTTTGCAAGATGAGATCAAGACTTGAATGGTTCTCACCCTTGAGATGGTTTTCAAGAGGCATGTGCAATAATTCTTCATCTACTTTGTGAGCTATTTTTTTACACTCATGTCTTTTACACTCACAGATATCTAATTGTGACATTAGATGAGATGTTTGTTCATATGCTCATATGTATCCTCTGGCATGTTCAATAATGTTATATCTTATATCATGCCTTTCATGCTTTGAATTCACTTATCATGATTCATGCCTATGCTTAATTAAACATACCATGATAACTCAAGCTCAAGTATATCATCATCTCCTCTCTATTGATCTCATTGGTTATCCATTTGAGAGGGAGTTATTGGTTATTGGTGAAAATTCCTTTCGATTGCCTTTTTGGGAGGTTTGTTTTTTTTAGTCTTTTGTTTTTAAAATAATTCTCTTCAGGTGACAATTTTGTAGAAGGTTTTTAAGATGGTTGTTTTGAGGGGGAGTTCGTTGAAGTTTTTGTAATATTATATAACATGCTTTTTTGTTTCATGTGTTTCTTAAATGAAAAACAAAAAAAAATTGAAAAACAGTAAAAGTACTGAGCATTGTTTTTACACACATATGTCATTTGAAGCCATGTTTATGCTACAAGGCCTTTGCAACTTCCTGTTTATACATATATGGTGTAGTTTATGTCATGACTTTTTAAATGAAATGACAACTTGAATTAAATCTTGTCATGGTTGAACTTTCTTGGCTATCTTGATCCTGCTCGAAAAAGTGCTAAATATGAAAGTTAGGTGCTAAAGCTCAAAAAGTGATTGTTGATAAAAGCAAGATCAAGGTTATGTACTGTCGCACTTCTTATCTACGAGATTGCTTATCATTACACTATGATATGAACTTGAAAGAGGTTGTGTATGACCGAAATCATGAAACCTTAAGCTTGTGATTGCTTGGCATGGTTGAAAAGTAAGGCTGATGGTGCATGTAATTCCTTGCAATTGTTATTGTTGCAATCAATTAATGAATCAGTTTTTCAAGCACAAATTAAGTGCACAAAAATTCAATGTTTTCAGGTTTTAGATTGTTGAGAAAGGGAGATCATGCCATGTAAAAAATCGTTAATAGTACTTGATTTCTAGTTATGCTTACTCTACATTATTTATGTGTAAATTTGAGGGTGCAAGTATTTTTGATAGCATGACTTGGTAATCAAGTTGTTACATTTGTGCATGACTCATAATGCTTAGTACATGTAAAAAAAGAAAAACAACAAACATAAAAGGGGAGAAGTTTCTTTTTTGCTCTCTTTTTGCATTCTTGATGAATCCATTGTCAAAGGGGGAGAAATTTTGGAATCAAAAGGAGAAATTTTTGGTCACACATTGCACATTCACACACACATTTCTTCTTTCTGTTAGGGGGAGTCTTTCTTTTTGATAGGGGGAGATTTCTTTTTAGATAGGGGGAGATTTTTTTTCTTCTTTTGGTCACTTTACTTCTTTTAAAAATGGTGTTGCTATTGTAAGGTGAATGCCAATGTTCGTTTCCAAATGGTGTTGCTAATGTTTTCATCAAGGGGGAGATTGTGAGACATGTGATGAAAAATTGGTTAAATGGTGAAATTGGCATTGTAAAGTGATTTTGGTTATAGCATGTGTGGTGCCTGTGCATGTGCTATGTTGAGATGATTATCATGCTGGTGATAGTATGATGAAGTTTGTTTGATGCAACGCACTTGACGAATACTCATACCTGGGGTACCCCACAGCAAAGTATGCATCTATTTCAAGATCGTCTTTCTCTCAGTCATACGGATATGGTGGCAAGGTTGGCAGCGATGTTGAATGCTGGAGAGGGTATTACCAAAGTCTCCGTCTCACACAGATGGGATTATCACTCAATATTGGCTAGAGCACCAGATGATCCGTTCTGAGCCCAGCTCCAAGCCCAAGGAACCACGAAGGGCCCTCGGCTTCGTTCAGGCCCGCCAGAGGTCTCGACCATCCTCGGGTCGGACCAGAGCTCGGCCTCACTGGTCGGACGCCTCAAGAGCTCGACGAGGCCATCGGTGGCGCCTCGATGGGCTTCGACTCAGCGACCTCCGCCATGTCGCCGGTCGGCTCCAAGCTGGCCACCTGCCCCATGGACATGACGACCATGCTGGGGCAGGTGGCTCCTTCCCAAGGTGACCTGGGGGCCGCTAAGTCAGGCGCCGGTCTCTCCCCCCACGTCAAGCACAGTGGAGACGCGCTCTGGCCCCAAGACAGTACAGAGCACAACAGTAAGCAACGCCAAGATCTCGACAAAGTGGACAGAGGGCAGGTGTGCACCTTCCCGGCGGAACACTGTCCGTTGTGTCTACCAACCCGGCATGGGACAAACAGGAACCTGTCAATCACCAAGACCGAAGACCAGGACTCCCGGGCGTAGCATACCCCTACCTTTTTTCTCTAAATTCCCGTGTAACCTGCCCCCTCCGCCTATATAAAGGGAGGCAGGGCCCCCAGGGAAAGGGGCGATCTTTCATTAGATTCATCCTCATTTGTCCGCACCAGATCCTAAGCTCCTCCACTCGAACGAGCACTCCCAAGCTCCTCCACTCGGACGAGCACTCCCGGGCTCCCTCACTCGGACGAGCGCTAAGGGCCTGTCCTTAGTCCTCGCTTGTAATCTTTCGTAAGCTCGCCACATCCTCATCAATAAGAACCACCACCGCGAACTTGACGTAGGGATATTCAGCCCGAACCAGTATACATCTTGGGCTCCCTGAGTCAACCATCGAGAGAGAGGAACGACGCCCTTGACTTACAAATTTACTTGCGGTTATCTGAAACAAGCGGTTGGCGCGCCAGGTAGGGGCCTTCGCGCGTCATCATCTTCGTCTCCGGACTCCCAGTCACCTCCTTCATGGCTTTCTTCGTCCACGACGGCGCATTTGCGTCAGGGAGCTGGATCCGCTTCGGCTACCTCGACTTTGTCGCCAATCCGGCGGGAGAGCTCTTGCTCGTCCCCGCCACTCTTCGGGTCCAGGCCTCCGCCAGGAGCCTGGACTCCATCGCCGACGCCGACGGTGACTTCCGGATCGAGGCCCTGCGCGGACCTCGTCACCAGGGCCTGTCCGCTGTCGCGTCGCTCCTGATAGCGGCGCGCTTGAACCCCTCCGGGGCGACGCCATCCCCTGAAGGCTCGCAGCTCATGGCGATGGTTGGCTACGCGCCAGCCTCCGTCCACGGACTGCTTGAGGTTTCCTCCAGCGACGGCTCCAGCTCCGGTGCGGAGCACTCGGCGGACGGGTTGTACTCTCGTGAGTGCAATATGGCGGGTGTGGCCGAATCGGCCGCAACCCCTGTAAATCCGGGCTCTGCTGCCTGGTACACCGAGGCGTAGGAACGAGCCTCCAGGCTCGTCGCCCCGAGGTTCAGCAGCTGCGCAAACAGCTAGAGGCTCAACAGGCCCAGCTAGACAAGCTCCAGGCCGACCTAGGGCAGTACCAGCCCGAGCCCTCACACGTGCCTGGCACGCGCCTGCGTGCGCCATGTCCGACGTCAGCTGGCCGGGGGGTCCGACGGTCTTCCGTTCTTCCCCCGCGCCAGTCTGAATGTCTCCGCAGCAGCGATGCTGCTCCGCGGCATCCCCGAGCCCGATGACCCGAAGGCCAAGGTCAAGTACCAGAACCTCCGGGTGCTGGCGGAGCGTGCGGCCGTGCGTCACATGCAAGGCACCAGCTCCTACCACTCGAGGGCTTCCACGAGCTACCCAAACCGTGCCGCCACGCGGGACCAGTGGGGTCCGATGAAGACGGCGCCGCTTCTTCGTGCCCAGGCCTCGTAAGCACTCCGGCGCGCCGGTACTGGCGGTCGAACGTCCGCGACACCCTCGAAGACCCTGAGTACTGGACGATGTACTCCGATGGGTCCTACACGAAAAGCGGAGCGGGTGCTGGGGTCGTCCTTGTTTCCCTGCTTAGAAACAAGCTCCAGTGCGCCATCCGACTACTATTCGACGCAACCAACAATGTCGCCGAGTACCAAGCTCTCGTCAATGATCTCCGGATCGCTGCCGACCTCGGCGCATGCCGACTCTACGTACACGGTGACTCCAGGCTTGTCGTCGACCAAGACATGAAGGCCTCGGAGCCTCGTGACGCCCGCGTGGCAGCATACTACCGTGGGGTGCGCAAACTCGAGGAGAGATTCAAGGGTTTCGGACTTCACCATAGCTACCGACGCTACAGCGGTGACGCCAACTACCTGGTTAACCTCTCCTCTAGCCGGGGACCGGTCCCGCTAGGGATCTTAGTCTCCAACCTCTACTAGCCTTCAGTCCGACCGGGCTCGTCAACCGAGAAGCCGACCGACCCTCCGGACGTGGCCGCTCCGACCGCTGGCCGGTCGGACGTGGAGCCGTCCGGGTCAGACCGTGGCGTGCTGGTTGTCGACTTCGACCGGAGGAAGCCCTTTACCGACCGGTCGACCAATGGACCGCTCCCCGCCGACCCCACCGAGGCCCGGCGCCTCGTTTGACAGGCAAAATCCTTCGTCTCGGTCGGAGAAGACCTCCGTAAGGTGGGATCCTTCACCGTCGTAAAGGTCCTCCGACCCGGTGCCTTTCGACTCAAAGACGCCGATGGCAGTGCTGTACCAAACGCATGGGATATTAAGAAGTTAAGGAGACTCTATCCCTAAACTTCATTTTTATCCTTGCGTTTCCCTCAAATCTCCCGGGCTTGAAGTGCTGCGTGCCGACCACATCCTGGTCCTCGCGGGCAACTCGGAGGCCACTCGCTTGCATGCTTACTCAAGTTGGCGGCCCGACCGATCATCGGATCGCTTGCGAATGGTAACCCTTTCGACCCAAGTGCTACGGCCTACGCCCCAGCGGCTATGGTTGCGAAGTAGTGCTTTGCGGGAGAAGGGAGTACCCATACGGGGTGATCTATGGTCGATTCGGGATGCGTCTTTGGGCTGCTAAGTCCCTTGCTATTTTCGCATTTTCCTCAAAATGTTTGTGCTCCGGCCTACGCTCTAAGAACCTCGATGGTTTCTAAGGGCTACGGTCGTTAGATGAGTGCTCATCATAAAAAGGGAAATGCAAAATATCAGGCAAAGTTCCCAAAATCCACAAATGTACATACATTACACCGTCGAGAAGCAAAAGTTAGGCGCGTGTGCCTGGAGGCTCATCCAGCAAAGTCGTCGTCGTCCTCAGAGCTGTCGCTGCTCACGACGACCGCGCCAAACCCTGCGACCATCTTCGCTGCCGGCCGCACCCTGGCCCGCACCTGGTCTACGTCGCCTTCGACCCCAGCGACGGTCGTGATCAGGTCGAAGGTGGCGTCGCGGCTGGCGCAGCAGGCCAGCACGTACTCCGCCACGTTGACGGCGATTCCCCGTCCCTCGCGAGCGGAATGCTCACGCAGGGCGCGGGGTAGGTCGGCCAGGGCGTTTGCCGCCCGAGAGAGGCCAAAGGCGTACTACAGCTCAGTACGCTCCAATGGCTCCTGCAGCTTCACCCCCAGCGGCCTTAAGCTCCTAGCCATGCTCTCGAAGACTGGGCCGAGCACGTTCATGAGGTCATCGCGCGTGGTCCAGCGCTCCTGATGCATCTGGGCCAACTCTTCCTCAGCGGTCTTTGCCCGAAGCCGTTGCGCTAGTGCCTCATCGCGCGTCTTGGCGAGCACTTCCCCGGTGGCCTCGGCCAGGGCCCGCTGCGCCTCCGCCTCCTCACGCGTTTTGGTGAGCTCGTCCTCAGTAGCTCGGACCCGAGCCCGCTGCCACGACGCCTCGCCTCCTGTGCGGCGGTCGCTGCGGCTTGAAGGCGCAGAGAGGCATCCATCCGCGCCACCATGGATGCGGCCCGGGCCCTCGTCGCCGAGGGACCACCCGAGGCGATGCGGAACGTCGAGGCGGCTCCAGGCGTCGCTTCCACCGGGCGGCCCCCCAGTCTTGACGGCGTGGTGGCCCAATCCCGAACCGTGGCGGCTGGAAAGAGAAGGAAAAAGCCCAACGTTAGCAAGGCAGAATCAATGCCATCCCGGCACCAAGCAAAGGAACTCACCCCGCGAGGTGGTTCCTGATGCAGAAGACCATCGAGGGCAGAATAATTCTGCCCCCTGTCGCAGTGCCGGAGGACCTGGCGCTGGTACGGGACCTCTTGGCGTCGGGACCCAGCGGCCCCGTCGCCGCCTCCCGCTTGCCGGCCCTCCGGTCATCGCCGCCGCTCGCCATCAGGCGTTCAAATGCAAAGAACCACTCCCTCTCGCGCCGCAGAAGAGTGCGGAGAGGCACAGAGGCAAGGGCAAATAGCTAGACGTGGTCGCTCTCACGCCCCCTGCCGTATTTATAAGGGACGGGGCGGAGCGGTCCAAGCGGGCGCCGCGTCGGGCCAAGCGCTGCAGGCGCATTAACTCGCCCTGCGGACGAGACATGCCCTTTCCACTCCTGCCACTACGCATTAAAATCCCACGACGCATTAAAATGCGATGGGACGACAGGGGCGGAAGGACATCGCTTCGGGCCAAGCGCAGCGCAACTCTTCGGTCTCGGCTCCTGGGCTGGAACGACCGCACCGACACAGCGAAGGAAGGCCTGGGCGGGTCGTGGCCGTCCCGAGTTGGCAGGGGGCCCATTAGCTCAACCGCCCCGGCGGAGGATTGAGCGACGGGCCCACAGCCACGACCTCCCCACTGCGTGGAACAAAAGAGTTAAGGCGACTCTATCCCTAAAACTTTTACTCGTTCCCGCGCGAATCTCCTATCCCTCCGAGTTCAAGCACTGCGTGGCGACCACGAGTTTGGTCCCCACGCACCGCTCGGGGGCTACAAGTTCACACACTCACACGAGTCGATGACTCGGCTGGCTACTCGGTTCTCCCTAGTGGTAACCCTCTCGACCCAAGTGCTCGACCTCGCCCAAATGCCACGGTTATGGCAGTAGCGCTTATGAAGAAGAAAGTGCCCGTGTGGTACGATCCATAGCCGGTCGGGAACACTCCTTTTTCGTGTCGAGTGCAAGCGAACGCAGGTTCACACACTTACACGGGTCGGTGACTCGACTGGCTATTCGGCTCTCCCTAGTGGTAACCCTCTCGACCCAAGTGCTACTACCCACGCCCCAGCGGCTACGGTTTCGAAGTAGTGCTTCGCGGTAGAAGGAAATACCCGTGCGGTGCGACCCATAGTTGGTCGGGAACACTCCTCCCCCACACAAGTGCAGTCAAACCACCCATGCTTCAGTCCCTACACTCACACGGGTCGGTGACTCGGTCGGCTACTCGGTTCTCCCTAGCGGTAACCCTCTCGACCCAAGTGCTACGGCCTACGCCCCAGTGGCTACGGTTGCAAAGTAGCGCTTTGCGGAAGAAGAAAGTGCCCGTGTGGTACGATCCATAGCCGGTCGGGAACACTCCTTTCCCGAGTCGAGTGCAGGCGAACGTTTTTCGTCCCTTAGGTCCCTGCCTTTCCTTTGGGCTTCCCTCCAAGGTGGTAACATGCCGACCTACGCTTATACAACCCCCGCGGTTTCTAAAGCTATGGTTGTCAAACGTTTATCACCCCCGAAAAGTACGAAGGATAAAGTCGGACCTACGGAATGGCCCGACCGGCCAAAACACTCAAACAAACTTCAGCTCATTACATGACAAAGTCCTTTACACTGCAAAAAGGCAAAATGTCTAACTTTCTTCTTGCTCCCGGTGGAGGATGCTCCGTGGCGATATCCGGCCAGCGATCACGGCGGTGTGCGGGTCGACCTGAGTTCAGAACTCGTCAACCTCCTCATCGGTCCGATCCACGGCAACCCCACCGCTGACGGTAGCAAGGTCAATGCCATCGTAGTGAGAGACGACGAAAACAAGCGCCGAAGAGGCTCTAAGCTCAGTTCCCACGCTCACCGAATGCTCGGCGTGCTCCGGCACGCGGGCCAACGCGGTGGCGACCGAGCTTGGACCCTGTACGGTGGTCCCAAACATCCGGCTGCAGACCTCCTGGCCGACCCGCTGAAGGGCCGTCAGTTCGGTGGTTCGCTCGGACAGATCCTGCTCCGCCACTCGCTTCGCCGTCAGGGCCACTTCCCGCGACGTGGTCGCCACGTCGCGCTCCTCCACCGCCAACCTTCGCGTCTCGCGCGCGTCATCAAAATTCTTCTGCAAATCTGCGGATCGAAGCAATATCAGAAAGCATGCACGGCAATCCGCGATCGCCGTGGGCTGGGCCAGGGTTGGTTTGCTCACCAGCCATGGTGGCCCCCAGACGCTTGAGATCCTCCTCGGCCTTAGCCCGGGCCTCCTGGTCACTCGTAGCGCCCTTCCTCGCAGAGTCTGACTCGCCGAGCTTGATCACACTCACCCTGGAGGCAGGTCACCTCCAACCGCGCAGCCTCTTCTGCGGCGATGGCAGCATCCTTGGCGCTGTTGGCCACCGCCAGGAGGGATCCGAGCTCCCAGCGGTTCTCCGCTGCCTCCGCCCGCTCACGCGCCAGGGCCTCCCGAGCGTTGTGCAGCTCAGAGCAAAGACGGACGTCGTCCTCCTCGGCTTACGTCCTCCGCTCATGCAGGATCCGGAGGAACCCCGACTTTTCCCCTGATTCGACCTTCAGTCGCTGCAGAACCAGAGCACTCCATTAAGCCCGCCGACCGCTAAAACAAGTCGAAAGCTGAAGCTAGGGATCGGTTTGGCTTACCCTGACGGTCGGGCCGGTTACCTCAGAAATAACCTTCAGCGCCCCGTAGGCAGAAGGAAGGGCGAGAGCCAGACCCCTCCGGATCTGGCTCACATGAGCCTCGACTCGCTGCCCGCCCTCTTGGAGGACCCCCCACGACTCGGCCTCCGCCTCGTCATCCAGCTTGAACTGCGGCCTGCCGGTTGGGTCGTTACCCCGCGAGGTCAACGCAGCATGGCGTCTTGGCTTGCGGGAGGTTGTGCGCCGCCTCCACCCGCGGCTCGGCGACGACCGCCTCTGTCGTCTGGACCGCCCTTTCAGGCGGCTCCCTGGGCGACGATGCCAGGGCCGCATTAGGCGTCGGGACCACATCACCTGGCGGGGGTCCCGGCGGTGGCGGCAAGAGCTCTCCTACGCCTCCTCCGGCCTCCGATCGAGGCCCCGACCAGCCAAGGGGCGCCAGGGCCTCATCGCGCCTCGGCTCCACTCGAGCCCTCTCCTCTAGGCTGGTCCCATTCTGCCGGCGGCGGCGGTTAAAGTCTGGCGCCTCGGCCGCGCCGGCGGCAGGATCGGCGCCGGTCCGCGCCAGGCCGCCATCCCTCCAGTACGGGCCACCACCGTGCGAGGGAACTCCAACCGCATCTTCTTCACTGGCCCCCCTGGCGGAGACAAGTCGCCCCTCCGTTTTCCCAAGGGCGTCTCCGTCGGGACGCCCACTTTGGGCGCGACAATGGCAGCGATCACGCCAAGAACTTCATCAGGCTATGGGCGGTCGGCGACCCGAAATCGAATCCGCGGTATGGGTCATCGATGCGGCCACCGTTTTTGCTCGAGGACGACTCCGGGTCGGCAGAGTCAACAATGGTCGTCTCGGAGACCTCCTCGCCCGGTCCTCGCCGCGCGGTCCTTTTTCTTCTTCTTCCTTTTCTCTTCCTTCCGCTTCTTGCGAGAGGACTCCTGCAGTTCGGATGCTTTGCGGGCCTTAGCCCTCTGCTCCTTCTCCCCTGGCAGCAACGCCGGAGGTCATCCTGCCCAACCCCTGGGCAACACGAAGGCGCGGATCAGAGAGCATGCTGAGGGTTCGAGAGGAAGCAAGGAAAAGGAAAAGAGGATCACTCGGCTTACCAAGTTCGGAGGATTCTCTGCCGAAAAAGGCTCAGGGTGGCCTCCCGCCGCCACGGTGGCGCTCCCGACCAGCACTGTGGCCACCCTGGCCTCGAGCTCCGACACGGCGAGCTCTTCCACGACCATCCTCACAGGATCGGATGCCCCCCTGTACTGGAACATGGGGCGCACCCTCTCCATGAGGGGCTGGACGCGCATCCTCATGAATGCGCGCACGACGACATCGCCGGTCAGACCCCGGTCCTTCTGGGCTTTGATCTGCACGACGATTAGCTCCACCTTGTTCTTCTCCCTTTGATCGGGGCCCCAAGCCCACTCGGACCTCGCCTTAGGAGCTCAGGAAAAAGGTCGGGCGCGCCTCCGTGTTCGAACATAGAACCACTCGGAGTGCCACCCTCGGTTTGACGCAGCGGCTTGGTCGATGTACTCCAAACAAGCGGCGATTGCACAGGCTGCGGCGGCGCCCCCATGGACACCGTGGCGCCCGCCGCTTTGTCTTTCCACAGTCGGGGCTGAAAAAAGTACCTCCACAACGCCCAGTGAGGCTCAATCCACAGGAATGCCTCACACAGCGTCATGAACGCTGCGATGTGGAGCACGCCGTTGGGGTTGAGATGGTGCACCTCTACTCCATAGAAATGCAGTATCCCACGAACGAAGGGATGGAGCGGAAGTCCGAACCCGCGTTCGTAGAACGAGGCCGCCACAACGATCTCGCCATCCTCCGGTGCAGGCTCCGCGGCTCCCGTCAGCACTCTCCATCGCGAGGCATCTTGCGGGGGGAGGAACCCCTTCCTCTCCAAGCCTTGCGCGCAGCTAGGCTGGACGGTGCACTCCGGCCATGACATCTCCCCGGATGGAAGCGGCGAAGGGGTCAAAGAAGGGGAAAGGTGATGAAATCTCTGGCTTTTCTTGCTCTCTTTTAGCAGGCGAGAAGATGAGCAGAAGAGGAAAGCAAACGCGAAGGGTTCGCCCGAGCGCCCCCACGCCAAATTTATAGGCGCCGAACAGGCACCAGCCAAAACAGGCCACAGCCAAACGCACCAGCCGAGCGGACGCCAGTCAAGCGGACCTCGTCTCGGATGAAGTGTCGCCTGTCCCGTCGAACCGCCACGCCACGCCGCTGGTGAGACGTATCACCCCCAAACATTTCGCCTCGCATTAAACTCCCGCACGCGCATTAAATGCCTGCAGGGGATGCCAGGGCACCGCTCCGGGCGGGACGCCCCCCGACCTCTCGAGCTCCGCCTCCGGGCTAGATCGACAAGGCCGAAACAGGTATGAAAAAGCCCACCGGGTCGCTACGGCCTCGAGGTGACGAGAAATTTCAATTGCCTTCACCAAGGCCTAGTACTGGCGCCGTTGGTTCCAAAGCCCAAATCCGCCAAATGGATCTAGGGTCGCCCAGCACAAAATCGAGCGAGGGGCGAGGACGAGGCGAGCCCCCAGTGGGCCTCTAGTTGAGTTGGCGGACGACTCAATCGCCTTAACTCGTGTCCGAGACCACACTTCACACTCTCCCGCGGAGCCCCTCTAAGGGTACCAGCCAGCTGCGCTCCGTGTTACGAACGGCTCGGGGTCCGATACGGGATCGAGTAAAGAAAGGTTTTTATGGGTCGCCCCCAGCGGGTCGGACACCCGACGCAGGGATCGTTCGCTCGGAGATCGCGTGATCTCCAGGGCCCACTCGGATAACCTGTTTGTAGCTCCACGAGCACGGCGTTCAAACCTACGCTTGGTAAATACGCGCTTGCTCACCCCTCCAGAGTCACACTGCGGGACGGGCGATCGTGGGATAAACAATGGTCGCTCCTCCCGCAGATAGCCTCGCCAGACGAGGACTCGGGATGGACACCCTTCGCCTAGTTCCGGCATAAAACCAGCCCTACAAACGCGTCTAGCTACGACGAAAAACTAGCACTCGGACACTTAAACCTCGCCCAAGGTGTTTGGTCGTCTGCACGCAAACTAATTCGCTTAGCTCGGCAGAAACCACCTCAAACGCGTCAGCTACAACAGTAAAACTAGCTCTCGGACACTTAAACCTCGCCCAAGGTGTTTGGTCGTCCGCGCCGGTCAAAGGCAACGTCTAGCTACGACGTGAAACGAGCACTTGGGAACCGGAACCTCGCTGAGGCATTCGGGCATCCCAGCCGACCAAGGCCGTGTCCAGCTAAGACGTAAAACCAACGCTCCGACCAAAGTAACCCCCCGACCGGCTCCCCGACCCGCTCGGGGCTCGACTACACCCAGAAGTGCCACAAGACCGGCCGAATCCGGCCAACCAAGTTGGTCGGACTTCCAGCCCACTCGGGGGCTCGGACCGACTGACTCAGCCCGAGCGCCCCCAGTCGGGTTCCATCGACCAAGTTGGTCGGATTTCGCCGCCCGAACTAGATAGGCGTGCCGAACAGTCCGACCAACCGAGTCTGCTCACCTCGCTCGGTCAGTTTTCATCGACCGGGTAACCTCGACCAGCTCTCGACCGCCGGGGCTCGGGATACACTACACTGCAAGGTGCGCTCGCGCGCCCCCGAATGAAGTCACCCGACCAGGTTGGTCGGGTTCAACCAACCCAGCTGGCCCGTACATGCCCAACAATCGCGCCGCCGAAGACGGTGGGCCCGCCCAGGAACGCACGCGTTTCAGGACGGCCTCGGGGGCTACTGACGAATACTCATACCCGGGGTACTCCACAGCAAAGTATACATCTATTTCAAGATCGTCTTTCTCTCAGTCATACGGATATGGCGACAAGGTTGGCAGCGATGCTGAATGCTGGAGAGGGTATTACCAAAGTCTCCGTCTCACACATATGAGATTATCACTCAATATTGGCTGGAGCACCAGATGATCCGCTCTGAGCCCAGCTCCAAGCTCAAGGAACCACGAAGGGCCCTCGGCTTTGTTCAGGCCCGCCAGAGGCGGTCCGACCAGTCCTCGGGTCGGACGCCCCCGCAAGCTCCGACCTCACCACTAGTCGGACGCTCCCCGCAGGCTCCGACCAGGCCACTGGTCGAGCGCCCCGACGGGCTTCGACTCAGCGACCTCCACCATGTCGCCGGTCGGCTGCAAGCTGGTCACCTGCCCCATGGACACGACGACCATGCTGGGGCAGGTGGCTCCTTTCCAAGGTGACCAGGGGGCCGCTAAGTCAGGCTCCGGTCTCTCCCCCCACGTCAAGCACAGTGGAGAGACGCGCTCCGTCCCAAGACGGTACCAGAGCACAGCGTAAGCAACGTCAGCATCTGACAGGCGGACAGAGGGCAGGCGTGCACCTTCCCGGCGGAACACTGTCCGTTGTGTCTACCAACCCAGAATGGGACAAACAGGAACCTATCAATCACCATGACCGAAGACCGGGACTCCCGGGCGTAGCATACCCCTACCTTTTTTTCTCCAAATTCCCATGTAACCTGCCCCCTCCGCTTATATAAAGGGAGGCAGGGCCCCCAGGGAAAGGGGCGATCTTTCATTAGATTCATCCTCATTCGTCCGCACCCGATCCTAACCTCCTCCACTCGAACGAGCACTCCCAAGCTCCTCCACTCGGACGAGCACTCCCGGGCTCCCTCACTCGGACGAGCGCTAAGGGCCTGTCCTTAGTCCTCACTTGTAATCCTTCGTAAGCTCGCCACATCCTCATCAATAAGAACCACCACCGCGAACTGGACATAGGGATATTCAGCCCGAACCAGTATACATCTTGGGCTCCCTGAGTCAACCATCGAGGAGAGGGAACGCGCGGCCCCTTGACTTACAAATTTACTTGCCGGTTATACGAAATACCGACAGCACTCATGTGAGTGGTTGCATGGACTGTTTTTGAGGTAAGTCATGGACTTGTGCTCAAATAATCGTTTGTTTATGCTAGTGATAGCATAATTGTTTTGCTTGATGCAATGCACTCATGTGAGTGGTTGCATGGATTAACTTTGAGTCAAGTCGTGGACTTGTGCTCGGAATTGTTTTTTGTTTATTCATGTGCAGGTGTTGCTCGAGGGCGAACGTGGTCGATGACGGGACCGAAACTAGGTTCATGGAGGAACTGAGGTTAGGGACTAGGTTCAGGGAGGAATCGAGGTCCTGGTGGTCGAAGATGTCATGCGGGACGTTCGGGCTAGAGAACATGCACATGGAGGCTGGTTAGTCATGTAATTACAACAGGTGGGCTGTACATACGTGCAAGAGTTGTTTTTGGCCACGTTGGGCCAAGTTGAGATGTATACAGACTCTTTCCATGTTGGAAGTGGAGTTGTATCCTATCTCGTTAGGATTGCTCATCACGGAGTTCGGTTCTATGCAAAGGTATCATCTTGCGAAGATAATATCTTTTGATCCGTATATCCGATTGGATTGATTCTTATTGGGTTTGATTTGTAATTTAATCTAGTTTCTACAGTTAAAATTCCACATCAATCCAATGGTTAGATCTTCAGTAATTTGTGGTCACCCAGATTGCTAGCCTGGTCGCCCAGCTGTTAGATTGCTAATTGTTTTAGTCATCTTGCGAAAGTCATAACTTTAGATCTGTAAATCCGATCGACCTGATTCCTCTTTTGTTCACTTTGGAATTGAGTCTAGTTTCTACAGTAAAAATTTCACATCAATCCAATGGTCAGATCTTTAGGAATTACTGCTCACCCAGATTGATATACTGGTCGCCCGACACCTTGCCTGGTCGCCCAGATTTAATCATCTTGCCAAGAACATAACTTTAGATTCATAGATCCGATTGACCTGATTCCTTTTTTGTTAGCTTCAGACTTGAGTCTAGTTTGTACAGTTAAATTTTCACATCAATCCAATGGTGGGATCTTCAGAAATTTCTATTTTAGTGAATATATATCGGTCTGCTCGCCCAGGTTGCTCACGTGGTCGCCCAACCTGCTCGCCCAAGTGCGCTACTGGTCGCCCAAGTGCCCAACCTGCTCGCCCAAGTGCCAAACTGGTCACCCAAGTGCTCTACTGGTCGCCCAAGTGCCCAAACTGGTTGCCCAAGTGATCTACTGGTCGCCCAGACTGGTCTATTAGTTTCCCAACTGCATAAACTGATTTTCAAGCAATTTGAGTTTCAATTGGGGTGTTTGAAAAGTTTAAAATTTTGATTTTAGCTTCCGCGCAATCATTCACCCCCTCTGATTGCTACATTAGTATATTTCGATCCTACAATTATCATTGCTTTGTACATTCAATTCAGTTGAGCATTAAATTGATTAGTTTATTACTACTTTTAGTTTGGTATTATCATTTTTAATGTTTTATATTTATTTTAATTTTTTTATTATGTAACTTGTGGTTGTGCTATGTTTTCATCCATTATGATCCAATTGTCTACTTATAGCCACTGTCCAGTTTTTCCTCCTCTTATTTTTTCAATTTAGTTATTATTTTCTATTTTAAAATGTGTTCTTTTTTATATGAACATATTATCTCTTTATATTAGCAGTTATGTTCATCCCAAGCATGGTTACAGTTTATGTCCTTTTGAAAGTATACTCCCCCAAACATATTATTTTGAGTTATGTAGTGATGTTTTATATATGATCTATAGTTCTGCTTCGTGTTCTAAGTATTTTTTTATCCCTTCTTTGTAATGTGCAGTGTGTTGAAGTCTTATTTGTCTTACGAGTGTTATTGTTTCTACTGGAATAGTTGTTTAAAATTTTGCAGTGCTTTTGATCAATTCTGCTAAGAACAATAAGCAATCGTCAGGATTCTTCTAGGTTGTTTGTCATTTTCATTGAAACCAACTGTAGGATCGAAATATACTAATGTAGCAATCAAAGGGGTGAATGATTGCGCGGAAGCTAAAATCAAATTTTTGACTCTGTTTTTCTAACACACCCCAATTTAACCTCAAATTGCTTAAAGACCAGTTCACACAGCCAGGAGACCAGTTCACGTAGTTGGGAGACTAATTTACGCAGTTGGGAGACTAGTTTACGCAGTTGGGAGACCAGTTCACGCAATCGGGAGTCCAGTAGACCAATTCATATAGTCGGGAGACTACTAGACCAATCTGGGCGACGAAGAGAGCGATTGAGCGACCAAGAGAGTAGTCTCAAGGCGTCGAGCAAGCGATCGGGCGACGAGTTCACAAAAGCGATAATTCTTCAAGATAATACCTTTGCAAGAAACCGAACTCCGTGATTGAAGAAACGAGTTGGCCTAGAGCGGGGTGAATAGGCAACTCTTCAAATTTTAACTTCACAGTTACAAGAGATTATTTTAATAGAAGAGAATGACTTAGAACAAAAGTAACAGAAGTATATCACAAACAATTTTAACAGCAAAAGCAACACAAATTGAAGTAAAGTACAAAATGAAACAAAGATTTATCCCGTAGTTCAGAGCCCTTCTCCTACTCCACGTTGAAGCACTTCTCTCGAAGTATTACTTCCCAAAGCTAGTCGCAGTAGCTTTGTGCTCACTCGAGTAGCTTTTTCACCACTCTAGTGAGGAGAGCTCCAAACCTTTCACAATCAAAGTGGCCTTCTCCAATCACCATTGGACAGGTCGCACTTTTCACTTCCTCCAAGCTGTCTAGGATCACAAGATCCAAGAGTAATAAACTTAGCACAAGTTCTGTCTCTTGGTTTACTCGCAAACTACAGCACCAGACACAAGCTTGGAGATAAAACACTTAGGAAAGTTGAGGTTTTTTTAGTTTCAGAGTGAAGCACAGACTCCTTGAGAGAATGAGAGCTCTTTTGAATGCTAAAATATCAAGGAGTTCATCAAATTCTATGGTAGATGGCTCAGGAAATGCTTATATAGCCAATTGGAATGAATATAGCCGTTGTACCTACCACAGTGATAGTTGCACATGTCAGAGTGTCAAAAATCAGCTAATTCACGTTTACAACGGACTAAGCAACAGGACTTAGCAATACTGATCATGTGTATCACGGACCAATTTAAGACATTTACGACGGACCAAAAAAATTGGTCCGTCATACATGGGAGTTTCAGAGAGTTTGGTCCGGCAAAGGAATGAGTGAGTTACATGTATGCCGGAACAAATAATTTGGTCCGTCATACATGGGAATTTCTGAGATCAGTAGCCAAGGACCTTTTTGACATGAAATCAGTTTATCTAGGAGATTTGCTATAGCAACGGACTAAACTTTTAAACAAGAAGATTTGGTCCGTCAACAAAGAAAAATCCTTCAAATAAGAATGTATATCTATCTATGGATTTAATAAATAAAACTCCAAGGTTTGGTCCGGCAAAAGGCTTATGATTTGAATGAGTGCCGGACTAAATTTTTTTGGTCCGCCATAGATGGAAATCTGAGAAGTTTTTGGTCTGTCGAAGGAATATGACTTTATATGTATGCCGGACCAAAAATTTTGGTCCGTCATACATGGGAGTCTGAGAAACTTTTGGTCTTGCAGAAAGAACGCGAACTTATATGTATCACAGACCAAAATATTTGGTCCGTCGTAGATAGAAAAACACTTGGTTGCAAGATTTCTTCCAGGAATTTTCACCACGGACTAAAGTATGTGAAAATATGAGGTTTGGTCCATCGTGAATGAATAGGCTTTGATCAATATTTTGTCAGTGGAGATCATTTATGCTGGACTAAAGTAACTATGGTTTGGGATAAGGACTTTGGCTAGATTTGTGACAGACTTAGGAAAAGAACAACTGAATTTCAGTTTGTCGCAGATTTGGACATTTTGATTGAAGATGGATTTTGATTCAAGGAGCAGAATGACTAAGAGTTTTAACTCCAAGCAGTCTAATTTTGACTTAGCCTTATGAACCAAATTACCAACTTGTGCAAAGTTCCTCTTTATAGTACAACCAAACTAAAATAAATCTAGCTATTTGACTTGAATCAACTCCCAAGCCAAAAACTAGTAATAAAGTACCTTAATCTTGTTAGACCAACTAGCTCCATCTTTGAATTCAGCATATGCTCTTCGTAGTTCAAGAATTATTAACTCGATCATCAACACCAAAACTACCTAATAAAACATGATAAAAATTGAGGGGGCCTAGATGCTATCAGTGATGAACTTCGTGACTATTGCGACGGACAAAACTTCAGTCGATGCTCCAATCTACGCCGGACTAAAAAACAACTCAAGGTGCTGAGAGCTCTTCAAATTCTTCTAGTTGCCTGAATCCTTTGCTGGCTTCAACTACGTTGCTATAGAATAAAGATCAAGTGCTAAAAACTTCTAGTTGCAAGGATTTTCTTCTTCACGCCGCGATGCACAGGATGCTCAGATTTGCAAGAAGGATTTTATTTATCTGGATACAGTACTCCAAAACAAAAGAGTACAAACCCTAAAAACTGGCTCTCTACATAGACAGGAGACACCTCCCCCTATTTATATAGAGCAAAAATAAAGAGATTGAATACAACTCCACTTCTCACATACTCAAGAGTACAAACCCTAAAGCGGCTCTCTACATCAGAGACACCTCCCCCTATTTATATAGAGCAAAAATAAAGAGATTGAATACAACTCCACTTCTCACATGGAAAGAGTTCGTATACATCTGAACCTGGCCCAACATGGTCAAAAACAACTCTTGCACGCATGTACAGCCCACATGCTGTAAATACGTGACTAATCAGCCTCCATGTGCATGTTCTCTAGCCCGAACGTCCCGCATGACATCCTTGACCACCAAGACCTCGATTCCTCCCTGAATCTAGTCTCGAACCTCAGTTCCTCTATGAACCTAGTTCCAGTCCCGTCATCGACCACGTTCGCTCTCGAGCAACACCTGCACATGAATAAATAAAAAATAGATTCAAGCACAAGTCCACGACTTGACTCAAAGTCAATCCATACAACCACTCACACGAGCGCATTGCATCAAGCAAAATCATTAACATGCTATCACAGCATATCAAACAATCATCTTAAACAACACATGCACACGTACAACACATGCCATGATCGCAACCACTTTGCAATGCCAATTTCATTACTAAGCCAATTTTTCAGCACATGATTTCACACCAACAGTTAATTGTGTTGTGTGATAGTCTACATCAAATAGTTTGCATATTCTTTTTTACAAGAATAATTTTCCCTCACTGTCCTGTTATTTTCATTGCTCTGTTTTCAGTTTAAAGTATTGCCAGAGCTCTATACCGTACAAGGTCACAGCTGCTTCAGTGTTGTTCCAATTGGCATCCTGTTTAAAAGAAAAGGACATATACTAGAGCAATTTATATATCCATTAGCATATTTTAGAAAGTTGGACAGTGACGGATCTATAAATTTTCATATGGATATACAGAGTTAACAAAATATTATTCAATACAAAATTTTAAGCTCTATAATAGCGAAAATTAAAGTGCAAATTGTTCAAATTAGAGCAAACATGTTACAATAAATTAGAACACTACAAAATAATTAAGAAAAATTATGTGAATACATCTAGGCTTTGGTCAATAGCCCCTAGCTGGCTGCCCCCACCTCCTATCGCCGTTGCTTGTTGAAGTGCGCCATCGGTCGTCGCCCTATGGGTGAGCGAGGGAGAGGGGAGGGGAGATAGAGAGCATGAGATATAAAAATGGGAAATTTTAGTTATGGTTTATTGTGTTGTATAATGGGCTCTGCTTGGTTGAGAGTTGGGAGGTGTAGGCTTCTCATTAATGGGCCAGATCGGTTGGCTGAGAGGGGAGGTGTGTGAGAATGGAAATAGACTAAAATTAGTTGATGCACACACACACAGGAAAATGATTCCATACTCCTGGGTGTACGTACTTTCACCTCTAGTATATTGTTTAAATGATGTTGTTATACCTCTTATCCTTTTAAATATACTCTAATATTGATTATAAAATACTTAAAAGTGAGTTCCACAAAAAATTTCATCAAAATTTACCCTTTATAGCATAATTTGTTTAATATTCCTTTTACATATGGAAAAGGGTATATAGCAAAAAAATAAAGGGCTCTGGTGAATTTTTTTAACCATGTCACATTGGAGTATTTTAGAATTATTATTGAAGTATACTGAAAGTGATAAAGGAGTATAAAGTGTTCATTTAAGTGGTATATTAGAGATAGGAGTATGTACTCCCGGAGAACAAAAAAGGCTTCCTATATATATATATACACACACACACACACACACACACACACACGCACATGCATACATACATACATAGCTAATACACCTATTATATAATCAATACTTCACAAAAAAAATTGGGTGTATAGCTGTACACGCTTGTCCATATACTGGATACACCAATGAAGTTGGAGAGTGATTTGTAAGAGTGCAAATCCATGACTGGTTTTTCAGCAATTTTGATTGGATCATGTTTGTCCTTCTTAAATTTCAGTGTTTCTTTTTTAAAAAATTGGCCAGGAGCACTGGCATTTCATTATAGAAGAGAAAAACAACAGGTGAGCTACATGCGCACACACGCACCCCACCCACACACGCTCACACACACGCGTGCGCAGCCCTCGCCTTCGTGTGCGCCCGCGCGAGCCGAGGCTCGAATGTGGCCGGGCGGAGTGAGCGCTGCTCACTTGCGCTAACGGGTCGAGGCCTCATTTGCAAATTGTAGTGTTTCTTAGTGCAGTCTTTATTTAGAGCATCTTTTATTAGAACACGACATGGTTTTTCCTAAGAGCATCTTCATTTTGTACAAGTAGCTCACCCGTGCATCAAGTTGAAATTAGTTTGTATCTGCAGAAAAAGAAAATGGAGTAAACGATAGGTGAATTTTCAAAAGAGAATATAATTGTAGTAGGACAAGATAAATTGCAGGCAAGCTTAGTTTCTTTTGATTCAATTATACTATCAGGGTTTCATCAACATGAGAATTCTAAGTGCTTACTTTAGTATTCTTGGTTCATTTTTTACCGACAAGAGAAATCAATCTACATGGAAGGAATTCAAGGTTGACACACTGCTGAAATCAATCTCCAAGTTTGTGTTTTCTTTTGGATTCTGTCAACCTGGTTATTGGGCCACGCATTGGATTCAGCTTATCTGAGTTGTTGCCCTTGTTTCCTTTCCTTTTTCACTTTGATCCTTTCTCATCGCGCTCTGTTTTCTTTAGTTCGTTTCTTCTTAATTTTTCCTTTATCATCAAATCGGTTTTTTAACTTTTGTTCACGAGGATGCATGATTTGTCGTTGTTACAATTTTGCAGTCCAAGTTCTCCTTGTTTGGGTAACTGGGTTATATTTTGGACCTTTTTCATTCTCTGTTAGGCTTGACGATGTCAAAGACCCAACATAAGAAGGGCCAGTAGTCACCATCAAAAAGGACCAGGGAAAAGAAAATGAAAGACCCAACTCTAATAAGAAATCCTACAGAAAATAAAATACCAATGAGTTAACTTGTTAAGATTTTACATACCTATTAAGGGTGTGTTTGGTAATGCTCCAGTTCCATCAAATCCATAGATCTGGTAGAACTGGGTATTTCTAACTCCACTAGATCCGTGGAGTTGGAGCTGTGAGTACATTAAGAGTGTTTAGATGGATCATCTTGTTTATATTGGCAACATATCCTGTGCACACAGACTTTCCGTGTACACACCGTGTACACCAACTAAGTGTAACATCCCAAAATTTGGCTATTTTTTAAATTCATAAGTTATTTTGAATTTTTGAGAATTTCTGGAATTTATTTGGATTTAATTGGAATTTCTGGAATTTAACTTTTCTTTGGAAATTAATTAAATAATAATTAAGTTTTTGCAAAATATAAATGAAAATATGTTATTTGAGTCCAAAATATTTTCTAGAATTTTTCTGATATTTTAAGGGCCTCGAATGATTTAAATGAATTTTTGAAATTATTTTTATTCGAAAAGCCAAGAAAAGTCTATGAATAGTGTTGGGCTGGCCCGTCACTGTGCCGATGCTAGTCCAGCTCGACGGAACCCTAACCGGCGCTGGCTGACCACCGTTCGATTTGGATCGAACGGCTCTGAGAGAACCGTGTAGTTTCGATTCGGCAGTCGTTGATCTATCACCGCGCGGACGGTCGAGATTGCGCCACGAAGCATCGCCGGCCGTTTCCGAAGAAGCCGCCGCCGTGCGCTACCGCCGTAGAAACTGCACGCCATTAACGCCGGTGCATTAACTCTTCCGGTACATTAACCGGTGCATCATGCAGAGCACTTCTTTCCGCGCACATTGCTACCTTTCACGCCTTCCGAGGATCACCGTAGTCTCCGCACGCACTCGCCGTAGTTCCGAGACCACTTTCGCCGTGTTTGCACCCTCTCCGGTAAGTCTTCGCCGACGTTGAGGCCACCGGAGTGATCCTCGCACCAAGACGCGTCCGAGGAGCCATCCCTTGTCGTCGGAGAAGCCCCGCAACGCCGTAAACCGTGCCATCTTCTTCTTCTCTGGCAACCTATCTTCGCTGCGCCATTGTCAAGCTTTGGAGCTTCGTCGACCGTTCGATCATCAACCGACGCTCCGGATTCATCCACGTCGCCCTAGCAACAGTGAGTCTCATCTTCAACCGATGGCCATTAGATTATGATCATGTAGTTTATATTTTACCGCGTAGCAACATTAATCATAGCCGTTGGATCTGCGTTGAGAGTATAGGATTGAATCAGTCTTAGCCATAGATTTGCAGATGAGTGTCAGGATATTGCCACGTGCCTGAAGCTGGGATTGCCCACGTGTGCTCAAAGCTGCGTCAGATCGTAGCCGTTGAATCCAATAATGGATGGCCTGGATGCACCCACACGTCAGAACCGAGACTAGCCACGTAGCCAGTCACGTTGCGTGACTTAGACCCAATCCAAGCCGTCGAATTTTGAATGGACGATTATGATTTTGCCGCGCGCCGGCCGGTCCCGAGTCGACGCGTGTTGCACAGAAACCCTAGCGCCGTTTGAATCCCACCGTTGATTCCAGTGTGCGGTCGAGATTGAGCCGTGTGTCGCATGGGGATCGAGGTGTCGGCACAGCCGCTGACTCGGTCGACGTCGCCCGATTAAATAGTAGCCATCCGATTGAAATCCAGTGACTGAGGTGATGCCACGTGTCGACTCCGGAGTAAACCAGAGCCGAACCGACGTATCGATCGTGGCCGTCCATTTTAAATCGGACGGACGAGATTAGATCAAGCCTTTGGTTGATAATTCGTCGCCGCATGTCACGACCAGATCGTGCCATGTGTCATGCTGACGTCAGCAGCTGACGTCATCAATGGGACCCGCATGTCAGTCATGGCACCGAGGGTGCTGATGTCATGCTTGCGCAATAATTCAAATTTTTTTTAGGAAAATAATTCGGTGAAAATCTAATTTAGTGATGACGTCATATTTCGGAATTTTCCGTATAAAAATAAATAAAGTAATTCGGTTTATTTATTTTAATTAATTTATAAACTTCAAATGGCTATAACTTTTGCGTCTTAACTCCAATTTGAGTGATTCCAATTTCTAAAACTTTGTAAAATCAAGATCTATTTATTGGTAAATTTTATGGAATTTTTAGAGTTGATTTTACTCTCTGTAAATTATATTTATTGAGTGTACATATGATTTGCGTAGACGTTGATTTGCCGGAGAGTTACAAGGGTGAATTTCCAGCACAAGACCTAACTCCAGATCAGGACCAGTAACTTTTTGAAGGCAAGTTGTGTTTTGACCATTTTGCTCCTACGATTTGAAAATGTATTTTGATTCAAACTATGCATGCTAATTCAATTAAAAATGGATTTAAATAATTTAGGTGAATTAGCTAAAACAACCTATTTGTTATTGCCACCTTGTCACTAGTATTTGTATGCCATGATTCCATTTGATATCCTAAGCTTGGTAGTATTAGTTGGTTGATAATATTGTGCCAACACGGGAGGCTAGACCGTGAATAGTTGTTTAGCCATGCTTATAACGTAAACAATCTTTTTGAATACAAAAGCAACATTGACTAAAGAAATAGTGAATGCGTTTTGATAAAAGGTGGAATATTGTTGGTAATGATGTTGGAGTGTAGAGACCTGTGTGGTTCTACATGAAGGATGATTACGGGCATGTGTTGCACTGTTAAATAACTTGGGGTGGAAATTGTTTTAGACTGAGGCAAGTGGACCGAGGCTTTGTGCCAGGTGGGCCTTCGTGACATTTGGGGGGTTTTGAGTGTTGTGAGGGCTGTGTGCCAAGTTTGAGAGAAGGATATCTTGCCTTGGTCAGTTAAGGACCTTACCTTGTAAGCCTTTGACCTGAGTCTCTCGTACAACCACATGTCTTAATGGGAAGACCTAGTTTAGTAGGATTCTGATGTCTCACCATGGATACCTCGAGGTGGCGATTACGGGGTAATCAGATGGAGGAGCGTGCTGTGCATACGGCTTGGTACCGATCCAACGGTGTTAAATCATCCTATACTTCGCTCTGTGTGAGGGAAGTGATAGTGAGGCAACTTCTTGAGAGGTTCCTAGGTGGAGATAGAAGTCTTTGAAAGGTTTTGTTGCGATCAATTGCCTTTGTGACGTCGATCAGATCTTGTGGGTAAAGTGTACAACCTCTGCAGAGTATTAAAACTGTTCGAATAGCCGAGTCCACGATACTGGACAATGCTCGGAGATTACAGTCAAGGGGTAGAGTTTCGAAAATAAAATGGGGTGGAAGGCTGTGTGCCAGAGTTGATGATGAAAGTTGATTAAGGACTGTGTGTCCAAAATTATGTGGAAATCAATTGAGAAACTTATTACATTATTAAGGTTTTGCTGCTTTATA